>CABHPQ010094893.1:0-33692 GCA_902168405.1 Peromyscus aztecus | reverse complement strand
AGCTTGAAGGAGGCGAATGTGCAGAAGGAATACAGAGAACCTTCTGAGCCTGAGCCAGAGAGCGGGTGGGGAGGGCGGGGTTCCCAGAGTGTCAGGACACACTACCCACTACTGCAAAGACCAGGATCTCTGCTTCAGAATCAAGAGGACTCCTGACAGATGTGTGGAACCAGGTTGTGGGTCCTGAAATGTGAGCTATGCCACACATCTTCCAAATTCAACAGGAAACAGAACCAAATGAACAGACATGTTGCCAAGTGACTCAAACATGAGACCGTGGGGGAAGGGATCTGAGGAGCTCCTGGGGGTCTTACAGGGTGGCACTTAGATTTTTACCATCCAATTCCACGGACAAGCCATTACATTTATTTTGCTTTATTCTTTATTTTTTCCCTGCAGCTCCTATTTTTCTTACTTAGCCTGTGATTAGGCTGGGGTGTGAGCTCCACATTTGTTTCTCTGCTGTTGCTTAGAAACAGGTCATGGCTTGTGCATGCTAACAAAGATCCTTGACCAAACAAACTTCAGCTAAGTTTGCCTGGGCCTCTTCTCAGCCAGGCTTCAACCCTGGCTCATAAAGACCACCCAAACACTGACCTAGTTCTTAACGTCAGAAGGCCCCTTGCCTAGGAGGACTCAAACACCTCTTGAAGTGTCTCCTGAAAACTGCAGAATGGACATACGCCGGTGAGGCCCTGTTACAAGTCTCTACTGGAGAACAGGAGCCTAACTTCAAAAAGCCCCAGTTAGCACTCCTAGAGTGGGGATGGTAAGAACTGCAGATTTCTCGTTATGAACCAGTAATTAGTAAAGGTTAGAACATGCCATTCTACACAAGGGACATGAATATCCGTGGAGCCATATACCATGGATGTCAAAGGACAGCTCTACTTTTTCCCATTTTGTGATTTATTTTTCATTTAAACAATGATTTATTTTTTGTTATTTCTTAGTCATGTGTGTATGCCACATGAATGCTGGTGCTCGTAGAGGCCAGAAGGGGACCTGATATATCCTAAGAACCAAACTTGGATCTCCTGGTAGCAAGTGCTCATGATCACTGAGCCATCTCTCTAACCTCACTTTTTTCCATCTTTAAAAAATTATTTTTTAGAAGCCGGGAGGTGGTGGCAGGCAGATCCCTGTGAGTTCAAGGCCATCCTGGTCTACAGAGTGAGTTTCATGACAGCCAGGCTACACAGAGAAATCCTCTCTCAAAAAACCAACCAACCAACCAACCAACCAACAAACAATAAAGAATTATTTTTTAGGGTAGCATACAGTTTCATTTTGGCATTTTCATACATTTGTACCATTGTACTTTATTATTACTCATACACCCTCCCCCACCCCCTCCCCCCCCCCTCCCCACCCCCCCCCCTCCGCCTCCTGCCTGGTGCTTCCTGTCTCCTCTCTGGCTGGTTTCCTGTCTTCCCTTTTCTGCTTCCATGTCACGTGTATTCCGTTATCTTGTCTGTCCCGTCAGATCCTTCTCTTCTCATGATCTCCTTTCTGGTTTCATGACCTAGAAGCACAAATACACCTTATAGTCACATACACATATGTGTACACACATGTATCATTTAAACCCAGGTTCTGTGTGTGATAGAAATTGTGGCATTTGTCCTTCTGAGTCTGGATTTTATTGCTAGCATAATGATTTTCAGTTCCATCAATTTTCCTGCAAATGTCATGATTTAATTTTTCTTTACAGCTGCCTAAAATTCCATTGTGTATTCATGCCATATTTTCTTTATCCATTTATCTATTGATGGCATCTATGCTAGTTAATTTCCTGGTTATTGTGAATAGTACGTCAAAAAATGTGGTTGTGCAAATATCTGTATGCTGACTTCGAGCCTCTCAGGTACATCCCCAAGAGTGCTACAGTTGGCTCGTATGGTATTCTATTTTGAGTGTTTTGAGGAATGTGCATACTGATTTCCATAATGATGGCGTAAGTTTACATTCTCACCAGCTCCAATAAGATTCCTCTCCCCATCGTTCTTGCTAGCATTTGCTGTCATTTGTTTTCTTGACGACAGTCATTCTAATTAGGGTGAGGTGGAAACACAAGCAGTTTTTGTTTCTTCTTCTTTGTGTATGCACGTGTGTGCAGATCCTCTTGACTTTGCTCCCTAGTGCTGGTATTAAAGGGTTGTGCTACCACATCTGGCAATGTCCTTGGGATTTTGATAAAGATTGCATTGAATCTGTAAATTGTTTTTAATAATATAGTCACCCTTACAATAATAATTCTGATAATCCATGAACATGGGGGTTATTTCCATTTTCTAATGTCCCCACTTTCTTTTTTGAATGTATTAAAAGTTTTTATACTTTTATATGAAAGTGGGACCTTTTATCTCTTGATTAGGTTTACTCCTAGGTGTTTTATTTGTTTGGAAGCTATTTAGAAGAATGGAATTTCCTCCCCACCCCCCCACCCCCCAGATTTTTTTTTCCAGCAAGTTTGTTATTGGTATATAGAGAAGCTGCTGATTTTTGGATGTTTTATATCTTGATACTTTGCTCAAGGTTTACTAAGATTTCTGGTGGCATCTTTAGGGTCTTTTAAGTATAGGATCATGTTGTCTGTACATAAGGATAATTGTCCTTCTTCTCTTTTTGTATCCATTGTATTTCTCTTGTCTTCTTGTTCAAGTTAAGCCAGCACTCTAGTGTATAAATGTGGAGAAAAGAGAGTAGACATTCTTGTCTTGTGCCAAGCTTTAGGGGAAATGCTCTTAGTTTTTATGTAATATAATGTTGACTATTGGGTTTGTGGTATATAGCATTTATTATGTTGAGTATATTTCTTTGATTCCTAGTTTCTTTGTCAAATGAGTTTTCTGCATTGATTGGGGTAATCATGTGATTTCTCATCCTTAAGTCTGCTTATGTGCCTTATTATACTTCCTGAATTTTATGTGTTGAACCATTCTTATATCTCTGTGGTGAAACTAACTTGGTTATGAAGTATGACCTTCTTAATGTATTTTTGAATTTGGTTTGCAAGAATTGTGTTGTTACACGCTCCAGAAGAGAATTTGACACCGATGCTGCCGTTGTTGCTGTTATAGCAGTGGTGGCCACCGCTGCTACTGTTTCTGGGATTACCATTTCATAGTTGCTTACTACAGCTAGCACAGTGGAGACCCTGGCAGCAAAAGTAGCTACCACAGTTAGTTAATCTTTCATTCTATTGGGCATGATAAATTTAATTCAATAGTTATATACATTTTGATTGGCTTTGAAAGTTATAAATGTGTAAACTCAAGTTCCATTTGCTTTTGGGATACAAGGGCTCCATTTTGCAGTTAGGCTCATTAAGGAAGGGAATGGCTCAGTTGCCTTTAGCCTACTGGCTATGGGTGGGTTAGGACTTCTGTTGGTCTTTTCGGTGTCGAACATACAGATTGCAAGCCCAGCGCCACTTTGAGATCTTTGGCAGCAATTAACTCTGCAGCTCACACACGATTGAGCCTATATGTAGCAGGAATCTTAAAAGTTCTTATTAATAAAATCAAGCCTGAGCCAGGTATTGGGGTGAACACTGGAAGATCAGAGAGACAGAACAAGCCACAGCTAACCTCACCTGGCCAACTTCTCAGCTGGTCTTGTTTCCTCAGACTGGACACTTCTGTGTCCTCATCCCAATGGCTCTCAGCTGAACTGTGCTGCTCAAAACCTAAAAGCTTAACCAGCCAAATACTTAACCAGCCAAATGCTTCTAGTTCTTGGTCCTCATGCCTTATATATCTTTCTGCCTTCTACCATCACTCCGAGGGATTAAAGGCTCACTCCCTGGGATTAAAGGCGTGTGTCACCATGCCTGGCTGTTTCCAATGTGGCCTTGAACTCACAGAGATCCAGAGGGATTTCTACCTCTGGAGTGCTAGGATTAAAGGTATGAGTGCCACCATTTTCTAGCCTTTGTATCTAGTGGCTGTTCTGTCTCTGACCCCAGATAAGTTTATTAGGGTGCACAATATTTTGGGGAGCACAATACCACCACACCTATATGTTAATGAGTATTCAGAGACAGGTAATGCCTGGAGGGCATTCACCAACCTAAGACAGAGTGCCTGTGTGACCTGGGCAGGTATCTCCATGATGGGTAAGGTGACCTGCGGACGTCTCACGCAACCTAAATCAGAAGCTCATTTTTTAGTAAAAGGGGGGACCTGTAGGGCCCTGGCCCCCGTTTTGGGTAGCTGTTGCCTTGCTTGCTGACCTTGACCTTGATATCTTCCCTATGCTAATTCCCTGCTGGGTTCCACCACCTGAATGCTTAAGGGAAGTTCCTTGTCTGTGTATCCTGCATATTGGGCGTTGACAGCTTAGATCCAAGATTGTAAAACATCGGTAGCGAACTTCTGCCCTCCGGGGTTCTCCCATTGTGCTGTTAGCCTGTATTTAAGACCTCCTTCCTCCTTCAGTAAATGGCATTCGGCATTAAAAAAAAAATTGTGTTGTAACTTTTTGCATATATTTTCACTAGGGAATTTGATTGATAGCTTTCTTTTTATGTGGTGTCTTTTTTTTTTCTTGGTTTTTCGACACAGGGTTTCTCTGTAGCTTTGGAGCCTGTCCTGGACTAGCTCTGTAGACCAGGCTGGCCTTGAACTCACAGAGGTCCGCCTGCCTCTGCCTCCGGAGTGCTGGGATTACAGGCGTGAGCCACCACCGCCTGGCTGTGTGGTATCTTTATATAGTTTTGGTATGAGATTAATGTTGGCTTCATAGAATGAATTTGATAGTGTTCCTTCATTTTGTTAAAATATCACATTGATTTGTGTTTGTGGAATCATCCATGACTCCTTGTAATCCATCCTGGTGTATGATCTTTTTAATGTGATGTTGAATTTTGTGTGGTAGTATTTTGTTGAACATTTTTGCATTCTTATTGTTATGCATGTTGGTCTATAATTTTTTTCTTGTAGTATCTTTGTTTGGTTTTTATATCAGGAAAATGCTGGCAGCATAAAAAGAATTTAGCCAGGCCTTGTGATGCACACTTTTACTCCAATATGTGGAAGGCAGAGACAAGTATATCTCTGTAAGTTCCAGGTCAGCTGGTGCTACATAGCAAGATCCTGCCTTAAAAGTGGTGGATGGGGTGGGGGCGGGGTGTGGAGGAACAGCTCAGTGGTTAAGAGCAAAAGCTGCTCTTCCAGAGGATCCAGGTTTGATTACCAGCACCCATGTGGCAGCTCACAACTGTAACTTCAGTTGCAGGGCACCCAACACTCTCTAGCTTCCACAGGCACCAGGCACACACATGGTGCACAGACATACATGTAGGTAAAACACCCACACACATAAAATAAATAAAAAATAATTTGGAAGTGTTTCTGTTCTACGTTTTGGAAGAGTGTGAGAAGAATTGATGTTAGCGCTTTTAAATTTTTGGTAGATTTACCTGCCGATCCATTTAGTCCCAGGCTTTTCATTACTTTTAGTTACTGTTTAAATTTCTTCATTATTTAGTTTATCTGTTTAGCCTGTTAAATCTCTCATTGATTTAGTCTTATCGGCTGTATATCAATGAATTTCTCTAGGCTAGTTGTTAAGGTGTAATTGTTTGTTATAGTCCACTCTGGTGTGTTTTTATTTCTGTGGCATTAACTATACTGCACTTTCGTAAACTTCCCAGTTTTACTTATTTTTACCTTTTTTCTTAGGTAGTCAGGTGCAGAGCTTGTCACTTAATCCTCTCAAAGAACCACTTCTAGTCTGGTTGATTTTGAAAAGTGGTTTTAAGTTCCCTAACTTCGCTGAAGCTCTGTTATTCCTTCCCTTCTGTCCAATTTAAGCTTCATCTGTCCTTTGTGATTCTTTTTTAAATTATTTAATTAATTACTTTCCCCCATCCCTATCACAGTTTCCCCTTCCTCCTCCCCTCCCAGTCTCTCCCTCCACCCTGCACTCCTCCTCTGTTTCTCTCCAGAAAAGGGCGGGCCTCCCATGGATGTCAACCAGCCATGGCCTAGCAAGTCGCAGGAAGACTAGGCACCTCCTCTCCTATCAAGGATGGATGAGGTAACCCAGTAGGAGGAAGGGGTCCCAAAAGCAGGCAACAGAGTCAGAGACAGCCCTGCTCCCACTGTTAGGAGCCCCACAAGAAGACCAAGCTACACCACTGTAACATATGCACAGAGGGCCTGAGTTAGTCCCCTTCCAGCTCTCTGGTTGGCAGTTCAGACTGTGAGCTCCTACTAGCCCAGGTTAGTTAATTCTGCGGTTTTCTTGTGATGTCCTTGACCCCTCTGGCTCCTACAATTCTTCCTCCCCCTCTTCCATAGGATTCCCCAAGGTCCACCCAATGTTTGGCTGTGGGTCTCTGCATCTGTTTCCATCAGTTGCTGGGTAAAGCCTCTCTATGACAACTGGGCTAGGCACCAGTCTATGAGGATAGCAGAATATTGTTAGGAATCACTTCATTGACTTTTTCTTTTCTTTTATTGCCAGTCATGTTTGGTTCTATCCTAGTTCTCTGGGCTAGCCTGCCTCTGGGTCCTGGCCCTCCAGGCAGTGTCGGGGTGGGCTCTTTCTCATGGTATGGGTCTCAAGCTGGACCAGTCTTTGGTTGGCCACTCCCATTATTTTTGCACCACCTTTCCCCCAGCACATCTTGTTGGCAGGGCAAATTGTAGGTCAGCGATTGTGTGGCTGGGTTGGAGTCCCAATCCCTCCACTGAAAGACTTACCTGGTTACAGGAGATGGCTAGTTCAGTCTCTATGTCCCCCATTGCTATGAGTCTTTGCTAGGGTCACCCTCATAGATTCAATATAATGTTCCATCTATTTTCCTGCAACTTTCTGTCTTTTTTTTTTTTTGACAGGGTTTCTCTGTATGGCCCTGGCTGTCCTAGAACTCACTCTGTAGAACAGGCTGGCTTCAAACTCAGAGATTTACCTGCCTCTGCCTCCTGAGTGCTGGGATTAAAAGCATGAGCCACCACTACCTGGCCTTTCTTTCCTGGTTCTTTGAGGCTTAGTGCTACATTATTAATTTGATACATTTCCTTCTATAAGCATTTTTGGTATAATTTTTCCCCTTAGTACTATTTTTGTTGTATCCCTCGCGTTTTGATACTTTTGTTTTGTTTATTGTGTTAACATCTCATCTGGTGCAAGGCTGGCTCAAACTGAAACTATGTAGGCAAAGATAACCTTGAACTCCTCATCCTCCAACCTTTGCCTTCCAAGTACTGGTATCGCAATCCTGTGCCACAATGTTTGACCATCATTTATTTATTTTTATGGCACTGGTTATCAAATCCATATAAATGTATATGCACATGGGTGCCAGAGATTGACATTGTGTGTCTTCTTCTGTCTCTACCTTCTCCCACTGAACCAGGTGCTGCTGATTCACCTAAATGAACCGGGATCCTCTTGTCTCTGCCCTCCAGTGCTGGGATTACAGGTACTAACCGTTCAGCATCAGTTGTCTTTCCGGTCAGTGCCTTCTTGGATAAATGGAAAGTGTGGTGTTCGATAGAGAATCATGCAGTCAATGCCATAACTAGAACTGCATGCATGCCATTTCCTTGATCTGGTGCCAAGGTCACCCATCTTGGCACCCAAAGACTGCTGGTGGCAATACCTTCCTTTTGCAAGGGGTAATGGTTCTTCAGGCTTCCCTCTGACTTTGCTGTGTGGGTACTGAATGGAAATATCTCAGATCTCTCTTTGACATTATCCCTGCTTTTGTTTACATCAGGAGTAAAAAGCCAGTCAGCACCCACAACTCTTCATAACAATTGAAGACTTTTTCACATTTATTTTCAAATGGAGTAAATACACTTTCTAGAGCTGAGTGGGCAAGTGTGTCTGATAATGATATATTTAAGTACTTTGTCCCACTTAACTATAAGACATTTTTATTGAACATCCAGGTCTTTTTCCTGCCTCTTCCACTAAGAGCCATTTTCTACCATAGATGTAACTATAAGATTTGCAGTTCTTTTTGTTTGTTTGTTTGTTTTTTTATTCTGTTTTTTTTAGATTTGCAGTTCTAAGAGCAGCATCCTGCTTCAAGAAATAAGATTTTACGTTCTGAGGTCAGGACTGTAAGAAGACCTATTAGAGCAACTACAGCTGTCCCTTGAATATCATTATTAAAGTCAATATTTTCTTCATGTTTTCATAAGAATATGAATTCATTATGACTTTGTAGAATCTTCACGCTGAATAAGTATGTTCTGATCATGTCTATGGTAATTGCTCCTATCAAATTATCACATCACCATAAAGTTATGGACAGTCTTCTTTTTGTTACCAGTTTCTGTAAAATAGGGTTTTGAAGAGTGTGTTGGTGTCCATTCTCATGTCAACACCCATAGGCAGGCACCTCTGAGGCCACATGAGATTTTTCTGGCCAGTTACTCACAATGGTCTAATAGGTCCTCTGTCAGAGATAGAAATGTAGTCCTTTAGGTCTTCAAAGGAAGCATCTCTATGGGGACAAGACAGAATAGTTGCTATAGCTACAATTGCCATTAAGCTTTTGATATCATCTTGTGGTATTCTATAAAAAGTTTCCCATTTTTCTTGTATTTCTATTACATAGGTGTGTTTTCCCAAAGAGTTGCTTATTTTAAAAAGTCATTGTGGAATTATGAAGTTTGAATATTGTGTTTATTTTAATTGATAAAAGTCTTGAAGAATGAGAATTTTTGGTTCCTGTAATCATCATTCCCTTATTTTTTCCTTTATTGAAAATAGGTTTTTTAATAGGATATATTCTGATTATGGCTTCTCCTCCTCCTCCCGCCCAGTTCCTCCCTCTTCCTCTTCCATCTGGATCTATACATTTTCTGTCTATTGTTAGAAAATGAACAAGAATCTAAAGAATAATAATAGGTTTATTTTAAGATAGTTTAATAAAACAAAATACAATAAGATAAATAAAAAGCAAACAAATTGGAATAGGAAAAAAAATAACCAAACAAGAAAAAAAAGCCAAAGAAAAAGCACAAGAAACTCATATAGACATAGAGACACACATGTTGGAACACTCAGGAATCCCATAAAAATCCAAAACTGGAAGCCAAAATATGTACACAAAGGACCTGAAGGATACCTCCACACACACACACCACACACTCTGACTTTACGAGACAACCCCCCTCCTCAAAGATGCTATTGGGTTTGTTTTGTGCTGGCATCTGCTGCTGGGCATGGGGCCTCTCTTTAAGAGTGCTTTGTTTCCCCAGCGAGACTTCCTTGGAGAAAACTAATATTTCATTTGCAAATAGCTACCAACTGGAGATAGCTTCTGGGTTAGGGACGGGTATGTGTACACTCCTTTCAGCTCTAGGACCCTGTGTGGTGCAGACCCATGCAGTCCCCGTGCATGCTGTCACAGTCTCTGGGAGTTCATATGTGCACCAGCCCTGCAGTGTCTAGAAGGCCTTGATTGCCTGGCATCCTCCACCCCTCAGGCTCTTTCACTTTTTTTTTTGCTTCATCTTCTTTAGGGTTCCCTGAGCCCTGAGGGGAGGGATTTGATCCCTTTTAGGGCTGAGTATTTCAAGGTCTTGCTTTCTGCATGTTTCTGACTGTGGATCTCTATTTATTCCCGTCTGGTGCAGGAGGAGGCTTCTCTGATGATAGTTGAACAAGGCACTGATCTATGAGCTGTGCTTATTCCTCTCTTCACACTGAAGTATTGCTTCCAGTATTTTCTATAAGTCTGATTTGATTTTTTTTTTTTGAGACAGGGTTTGTCTGTGTAGTTTTTGGTGCCTGTCCTGGATCTCACTCTGTAGACTAGGCTGGCCTCGAACTCACAGAGATCTGCCTGGCTTTGCCTCCTGAGTGCTGGGATTAAAGGCGTGCACCACTGCCGGTGGGCCTAGATATGAATTCTTTTAGCCTGTTTATATTATGTAAGGTTTTTCCTTCTCCTTCAACTATGGTAGGAAGTTTTGCTGGGTATAGTCATCTGGGTTGGCATCCATGGTCTTCTTGAAGTGTATTGTTCCAGGCCCTTCTGTCTTTTAAAGTTTCCACTGAGAAGTCGCCTGTAATCCTAACAGGTGTTCCTTCATATGTGGTTTGTGCTTTTTCTCTTGCAGCTCTCAGTACCCTCTCTTTATTCTGTACATCTCTCCAGTGTTTTAACTGTAGTATACTGTGGGGATGTGACGGCTATTCTTGGTTGTCAACTTGACTACATTTGGAATTAATGACAAACCCAAGTAGCTGTGCACACCTGTCATGGACTTTTCTTGATTGGATCATTTGAAGTGGGAAGATCTACCTTAAATCTGGATCATATGAGGTCAAAAGACCCGCCCTAAACCTAGGCCACACCTGGGCCCATATAAAGGACATGGAAGAAGGGGGCTTTTGCTTTTTGCCTGTTTGCCTTCACTCTCCCTGACAAGTCCTTCTGCCCTGCTACAGAAGCCTTCCTTCACTGGTGTTAGAGCCTACTTCTTCCGGATTCCAACATAAGCTGAGGAACAACTGAGACATCCAGCCTCATGGAATGAACAACTGCTGGACTCCTGGGAGACAACGATGGGTGGACTAGCAGCGCCACAGCCTGTGACGGCTCTCTAATGAGGCTCCTTTATATACACATTCATCTCATCAGTCTGCTCCTTTAGAGAACCCTGACCTATACGGGGAGTTTCTTTCCTGGTCCCATCTTTTTGGTGTTCTAGGTGCTTCTTGTATCTGTATGTGTATGTTTCCCCTTAATTTGGGGAGTTTTTCTTCTGTAATCCTGTTGAAGATTTGATCTATGCCATTGACTTTGTATTCTCCTCCTTCATATATGTTTATAATCTGAAGATTTGATCTTTTCTTGGTATCTTATAATTCTTTTTTATTATTTTTTTATTTTATAATTTAATTTAATTTTACATATCAGCCATGGATTCCCCTGTCCTCCCCCCTCCCGCCCCCCTGCCTTCTCCCCGGTTAATTCTTGCATGTTTCTTTCATGTGTTTAAAATATTTTTTTTAATATTCTTTGCTTGTGTGGTCTAATTCCTCTTCTTTATCTTAAAATTCAGATATTTTGTCTTCTCCTTGATCCTGCTTATAAGGCTTTCCCCCTGAGTTTTCCGATTGGGTCATTGAGTTTTCAATTCCATTTTCATTTCAGCTTGAGCTCTCAATATTTCTAGCTCTTTATTTAAATAAGCTTTTGAAGCTTGTGTTATCTTCATCATTTTATTTATCTATGTATTTGTCTTTTCTTGGACATACTTTAGGTGCTTTTTGCTATACCCCTTTTAAGTTCATTGAGTTTCTTTTATGTCTTCTTTAAATCTCCTTGGATTCTTTGTTTAAGTTCATGATTATTCTCTTAATGTCTATGTACTGAGGTTTATCTAAGTAATTATCATTGGAGAACATTTCTATAGGACTAGTGGATGGGTTTGGAGATGGGGGGAACATACTGTCTTGGTATTTTATATTGTTTTTTTGTGTCATGACTTGTACCAAAAACAATAAAAGGTCCAGTCTTTATTGTTTTCTCCCAGGGTCCGTGGAAGAGTCTAACAACCAGACAGGATTCTAATCTGAGGGATATCAAATGAATCTAAGCACATTGAGTTCTTTAGTCCATTCATGTTATTCTTCTAAGTCAATTCTACCTACAGAGTTTCTTTTCTGTTTTCATACTTAGCTCCTCTCAGTCCCTTCTGCTGTTCTCTCTCATCTCTGTCTAGTTCTTTCCATCTCCGTCCTCATCTTTGTTCTTCTCAATCAATTCTCCCTCATGCTCTTAGAGAACCAGTATATACACAAGCAGCAATTCTTTAGCAAAGCAATGCGAGGCTTGAAGTTTTCAGGGTCACAGAGAGAGGTGATAAGGATCCACACATAAAGCAATAAATGCCAGCTTCCACTTACAACCCAAAAGGGAAGTGACTAAAGGGGAGTTCTCTGGTAATGTCAACTAAAGGCTAAGATCAATTAAGGAATCTAGGAATAGCACCTGACTGAGGAGGAATTAAAACTTAATTTGCACAAGGAAGAAGCTTGGCACCTATCACCTGCCTGGCCTTGATAGCAATCTCCTTGGGTCTGTGGGAAGTAATCACCTTAACTCACCTAAAACATCATCTCAGGAATGTGAGCAGTAAATCTCTTAAATTAGGGTCTTGTATAAATAACCTGGGGTGAAGGTAAGGAGTTGAGGATTTAATTGCTAGTGGTTATTTTCTCTTATCTGTAAGTGAGATGAGCTAATGTTTACTTATGTGCAGTTTTGTCCTTGGAAAAAGGTATCTTTGCTGAAATACTTTTGTCTGGAGAATGGCCCTGGCCAGATATATGTTAATAAAAAATAAACACAGCTGGGGACAGTTGTCCAATTACCCCAAATGTATAGGGAAAGTTGTGCCCAAGATTGAGATGCAATCGTGAGATTACATGTACACATCACATGGAAATGCACAGAGAATCATAGCTGTTATTGCACAAGAAGTTTACAAGAGACAGTCAGTTCATTCCAAAGGCAGTAATTCCATAATGCCTTGCATGATGGTTTCCTCTAACAGAACCCCCAGTTCTGATAGGTTGACCTTCTGAACGCTAGCTGTCACTGTTGTACACTTCATGGACTTTTGCTACCAGCAGCTCTCAATAGACCTGGGCATGTGGACTTCTTTTCTTGGTCTGATATGGATTATAGCTTGAGGCTGGGCCAGTGCAGAAGCTGCTGTGGGGGCAGAGCTAGGATTGAGTGGAGATAGCATAGCATACTTGATTTGGGTAGACTCATTAGGAAAAGCCAGTGGGTGAGGTGTGCCTCCTGCATTGAGGAGTTCTAAGCAGTTATGTTACAAATCAAAGATTATTACTGGGAGCAAGATAATCAGCTGATTGAGGACTCTTGTTCTATGTGGATAGGACTTGTGGTTGGGCAAGGAAAGCTTTTTAAATGCTGGTCTCTAGTAACTTTCATTTCCCTTGGTGGGTAGTATCACAGAATGGGAAAATAGGTAGACCTTACAAATGTTATCATCCCAGGAAAACCCAGGCATCAGAATCCTTGAACCTAGCAGTTTTACATCCCTGTGCAGATCTCAGACATTAGAACCATTGGCCCTACAAGCTTAACATCCTTGTGCAGATATTGGGACCTTGCCCCTTTAAGTGTTATAGGATCCTTGGCCTCACAAGTATTACGATCTCCGTGCAGTCCTCTGGTATTGTTCCACTAAACCATTCCATGGGAGAATTCCCCAATTACCTAATCACCTTCCAGTAGACTCCACCTCTGTTTTACATGTGTATTTTTTTTTTTTTTTTTTTTTTTTTTACCCAGATCAAGCCGAAACTTTATTTCAGATGTAAAAGAAGAGATGCTCTTAAATGCTAGTGAGCAGAGTGCGGTCTCGTCCAGCCCGTCTGTGCAGGTAAGGTGTGGTGCTCGTCGAGTTTCACAGTAGTGAGTGCTGGAAGGCCACCTGTGTTTGGTAGTGAAGATTCTGTGTGCGGTGCCTCGTTCTGGGTGATTCACACCATCACTGTGCATGAACAAGGGCCCCTGCTCCTTGACCGTAGCCAAATCCCTTGGGCCCAAAGTTCTTTGCGTAGCACCCTTTGCAATAGATTTCACCTTCTTTCTCAGAGTTGTAGATTCAAGGCTCTTCCCACACTTGGCACACCGGAAGCAGTTTTTGTGCCAGGGCTTTCCAGCTCCAATTATCTTCTCGGCAGCATAGACAGAATCCCCACACCTGGAACACTTCTCAGCACCTCCATATTTCTGGGCAAATTTAGAAGTGTTTGGGTTTGTTGTAGGCCTGTGAGGCTGAGCGCTCTCTGGCTTGATGCCCAGCCTCTCACCACGGTCCATGTTGAGCGTGCCAGCGCCCTGGCCGTAACCATAGCCTTTTGGTCCGTACTTTTTTCCATAGCAAGATTTGCAGTAGATCTCTTCATCATGAATTGCCACTGTGGTGCTGTCTAAATTTTTCCTGCAGACCACCGAGAGGGAGGCGGGAGCACGCGGCGAGCGGGCGGAGCTAGCGAGGCCGGGGAACCGAGGAAACCCGCGGGCGGATCTGGGAAACCGGCTTACATGTGTATTTGTGTGTACATGTTAATATGTGTGTGGGTATATGTATGTGTGTGGTGTATGGAGGTCAGAAGTTGATTGCTGAAGCAGGGTCTTTCACTTAAAACTAGACCTCAGCAACTCAACTGGTCTAGGTAGCCAGCTTGCTCCAGGAATCCTCACTTTCTGCCTTCAGAGTGCTGGGAGTATAGATGGGCATTTATGTGGTTCTGGGGGTTCAGACTCTGGACCTCTCCCTTATGTGACAAGTACTTTAGCCTCTAGCCATCCCTGAAGTCCCTAGACACCACATTTTAAAGGCACCACCATCTTCAGGATTGCCACACTAGGGACAAAGCTTTGAGCACATGAACTTTTAGAAGGCAAACTACATCCACACCATAGAGAGAGGGTGTCAGGGAGAGGCATTTGCTTTCTTCTCTATGCTCATACATGACACGTGTGTGTGTCCTAGTGGTTTCTGACATAGAAGTTTTGAAGAGCTCTGATTGGCCTCTGGTGTCAATCTTGTTTAGCACAGGCAACCTGGACGTCTCCTCTATGGGTTCTCTTTTCAGTATTGTGCTGTTGGCTCTGCTCAGGCCAAGCCCAGGTTTGGCATTTTCAGATGCTGTGGATTTTGGTTTATCTCTTTCAGGTAGTATTGGCAGGGCAGGGGAGGTGGGCAGAGTTGGTCATCTGTGGGTGTTCATCCCACTGACTGCCCAGGTCACTGTGAGTCCTGTGGATGTGTACCCATGGTTCTAGCCAGCCTCCGCTGGGGGCAGGGGCATAAGTATCAGTGACTAGATTCGTCTTCTCTCTGAAACTTGAACTTGATCTTTCTGTGATTCTCTCTGTTGAGAGAACCTTGACTACACCAGATCAGAAACATCTCTCTGGACTAGCTCTGTGAATCCTGAAGCCACTGAGTGCCATTATGTTCAGGGTTCAGTGCACCAGGGAAGCCGTAGTGAATGTTAACACTTCCTGTTCTCCCCAAGTTTCAAGTCTAACACATGTGTAGTTAACTGTGGAGATCCAGGGGTCAGAAGCAGCATTGTATTGAGGCATATATTGTTTTCTGGAAGATTTTCTGTGGCTTTCCTCACATTTTCAAAGATATTTGTGACTCATAAAAGGCTTAGTGTTTTTGGACTTAGGACCCTCTATTCCTTCCTAGCTTGGGAAGGAAGTCTACCAGTACAAGCCCCTGCATTTCAATGAGCCCATCTACGAGAGATTGTAGTGAGCACTCCATCAGATGACATAGCTGATTTATTAATAGCATTCTCTAGAGAAACAAAATGGTGTGTGTGTGTGTGTGTGTGTGTGTGCGCACACGCGCGCGCAAATACAGAGAGATTAAGATTTTTCAGGAATTGATGCCCACAGTTTGAAGATGGCAAGTTCAGAATCTGAAGGAGGCTGTCAGGCTGGAAGCCCAGGGAGGAATTGCTGTTCATGTTCAAAGTCATCAGTCAGCAAAATTTCTTGTTCAGGAGAATTCAATCTTTGTACTCCAGTAAGCTAGATGAAGCAATCCATATCATAAAAGGAATCTATATTATTTGAAATCCATGATTTAAATGTTAATTTCACCAAAATTATCCAAAACATCAAGATTAATGTTTGACCAAGTTCTTGGGCTCTTGCGGCCCAGCCAAGAGGATACACAGACTTCATCACCACACTGGTCTCCATACTTGCCAGTGGTTGCTACACTATCATTCTCATGTCCAGTGAAGCCTCGAGATCTCCAGGCTTTGGAGGATGATTTATGCCTTCCAAAAACCACAGAAGCCACCTCAGAGAGGGTTTCGGGAGCCGTGGAACAGGTCAGGGATTCTGAAAGCCAGGAAACTTCTAGAGCATCAACAAGTGTGACCTGGAAAAAGCAGTTCCGTAGCTGTTCTAAAATCAGTCTGTGTAGATGGGTATGCAATGGCTGCAGACAGCCTCTCTGGGGCCCTGAGTAGAGAGGTGGGCAGGAGCTGAAGGAGAAAGCAGGGCTGAAGTACCTGGAGAGGAGACAGTCCTTTACCTGAAGAGAGAAGAGTCAAGCATCTTGAGCGTTGAGTGAGGGGTGGTCTGACGGCTACATCTGATTAACTGCAGGAAGCTGTGGTTTGTGGCTGCTTCTTGACCAGAGGCCATGGTAGGATCAGGGCTCAGAGAACAGTTGGGAAGGTCTGGAGACCTATCATTGCTCCAAGGGGGAATCATGGGTCCTGAGTCCTAGGATGTAGGGTTTCTGGGGTGGAGCAACTTAGTTAATGTCCCTTGGATCCTTCCTTCAATCTCCAAGATATAAGGAGCCCAAAGTAGGCAGAGAGACCATGTGCCTCAAGTGAAGGAAAGCTAGACTGTACCAGAAGTCCCCCTGCACTTCACACATCTGTTAGGGAACTCACACTCTCTTGTCTGGTACCGTGTCCTTGTCTCGATGGACCATGGGCACTCCGAGCCGTAGTGCTTGTCCCTCAGGGTCTGCAGTCAGTGTTTGAGGACACAGGGATCCAAGCAAAATCTCATGAATCCATGGAGTCTGACTCACTGTGGCCCTCATGATCTCCGTGAGACAAGCAAGACATCTGCTTGTTACACAATCCCACAGTGTGGCTGAATAGATGAGGGGGGAGTCTTGCATGGCCAAGCGAATGCTCCCGCAGCTGGAAAAGAAGCTCATGGGCTTTGGGTGAAAATTGTACAGACGAGTTATGAAGTTCTGCCATGCCACAGGAAGACAATAGGTCACTGGAAATGGTGATGAGGACAGACTTTACACGATCTGATCATACATAAAGACAAATAAGAGTTCAAGTTATTTCACAATGCATACATAGGGTGTGTCCAATGAGCATGTAATATACTCCTGTACAATTTTCATTTGCTTTGTGTTCATCTGTTTTGTGTTTCTTTGTTTTACATCAGGATCTTGTTATGTGTCCCAGGATGGCCTTGAACTCACCTTCCTCCTGTTTCAGCCTCCCCAGTGCTGCAGTTGCAGACAGGTGCCACCATGAGTGGCTAATGTATATCAGTTATACTTTTACAGATACAGGGTGTTATCTATAAAGATTTGGGGGTGTCTGGGTTTGGGATATGAGATCTCCAGGTGCTGAACATGGTGCATTAAACACCATTCTAATTACTATATCATGATTCCTGGGTCTTTTTTGGTCCAGTGACTTTTTGCTGAACTTAAACCTCTGCTTTAAGGATCCCCATGACCCTGCATTAGCTACAACCTCACTCCACATCCCTGCATTAGCTACAACTCCACCCCACATCCCTGCATTAGCTCCAACCTCACCTCACATCCCCGCATTAGCAACAACCTCACCTCACATCCCTGCATTAGCTCTGACCTCACCCCATATCCCTGCATTAGCTCCAGCCTCACCCCACATCCCTGCATTAGCTCCAGCCTCACCCCACATCCCTGCATTAGCTACCACCGCACCTCACATCCCTGCATTAGCAACAACCACACCCCACATCCCTGGCATTAAGCCTTTAGAGAGTCTTGTTCCATTGGGCAGGTGTTCAGCTGCTCTCTGTGGCCCCTCTAAGCCCTGGGGACCTGCTCCACAGACCCAGGGTGCCCTTGGGGACCTGGATATCAGTCAGGCAGAGCCACCCAGAGCTCCAGGGACGGGTTAGCAGGTGTGAGCATACATCCCAACCACAAAAGGGTAGTTTGCAGATGGCCCTCTGGGAGAGACAGATGAGGACTGTGGGCATTAGAGGGTGCCTGCTGCTGCTGGGAACCGGAGCCAACCTGGGGCTTGGCCACACAGATCCATTTGCACGGGAATAGCTTCTGGCCATCGGAGGAGGAGCAAGCCTTTTGCCAGCAAACCTACACTGCAAGAGGGGCCGGAGTTGACTTTGAACTTGAGGGACAATGAAGATCAGAACAGGACAGGCACTGGGCACCATCCCCAGGCAGTGCAAAGTTCTCCTTCTGTTGCTGCTTTTGGGCCTAGTAGATGGTGTCCAGCATGTACTTCCCCCAGGCTCAGCAGGAAGGAGCAGAGCCATGGGCCCTGGAGCTTCAGCGGGAAGCAACAGGCCTAGACTGTGGACCCTGCCAGGCAGGTAAGGGACTTGCTTGTGGCCTTGGATGTATGAGTGTGGCCATGGACTGGAGGCTGGAGTGAGTGACTAGGAAGGTGGCAGTTAAGGCCAGAGGTACGAGAAGGAAGGATCCTCCTGAGAGGAGGGCTTTGGGCAAATGATAGTTGAAACTCAGTTTAAACCTTGCTGTGCTAGGCCAGTTTTCTACCAGGGAGCCACATCCTTAGCCTGTCTCCCTCTTCCCCACACTTTTTTTTTTTTTAATTTTGAGAAAAAGTCTTGCTAGGTTTCCCAGGCTGATATTACTGTCTGTAGCCTAGGCAGGATTTGAACTTGCCATCCTCCTTCCTAAACCTCTGGAGTAGCTGGAATTAAGACCATGACCTCAGGTCATTTTAGTGTACCACCGCCTTAGTTCATTTAGAATTAACTGTGTGTGTTTGTCTTGGTCAAGTAGTTGCAGTTCTAGAAATTTATTCATAGATAATTATCAAAACATCCATTAAATATTATGGATTGGGGTAGAGGGAGTGGAAACTGGGGGCATGGAGATGACTCAGACATGAGGACCTGAGTTCAGACTCTCAGCCTGCATGCAGACAGTGGGAGCTGGTAGGTCAGCTAATTCTAGCACAGGGAAGTTTGGGGGACCCCTGGGGCTCACTGGCCAGCTAGTCTAGTGGAATCAGTGGGCTCCAGGTTCAGGACAAGACTCTGTCTCAGAAAATAAGATGATCTGGTCTGAGCTGCACCACAGCCATGCTCTGCACAGGGAAGCACTGTGTATTCTTCATTCAGCCTGATTCACTGGATGCTCATCAGGTGGGAGCAGGAACCACTAGTTATTTTCTCTTTTTAAAGATTGGGAATCTGAGTGTCTATAACCTTTGATCTCTATAGTTCAGTATCACACTTTTGCAATTTATCCAAATTGTTTTATGAATATTTTGTTCTTTTATTACTGAGCAGGATCCCATTTTTTGTAATTATAGTTAAATAAAAAATTAATGAAACATTAAAAATTTTTATTAAATCATAATGAACAAACATTAGAAATGATCAAGAAAATGGAAGAAAGAAAAGAATGAAAACCATCCGGGCAGAACTCCAAGCTCTGCATCTCTATGCCTGATGTCAAAACACTCTTCAGATCTCCAACTCCTTTTAACTTTGTTGACTGCAACATACTTCTCTAAGGGCTGGTTCCACTCCCTGTTAGCAGCTTTCCTCAGAAGGTATCCTGTAGCTAGAGTTTTCCTGCCTGGCCCACAGTCAGGACAAATCTCTCTCACCTGCCAGTCCCACAGCCGCTCAGACCCAACCAAGTAAACACAGAGACTTATATTGCTTACAAACTGTATAGCCGTGGCAGGTTTCTTGCTAACTGTCCTTATAGCTTAAATTAATCCATTTCCATAAATCTATACCTTGCCACACGGCTCGTGCCTTACCGGCATCTTCACATGCTGCTTGTCCTGGTGGTGGCTGGCAGAGACTCCTTCTGCCTTCCTGTTCTTTTAATTCTCTCTGTTAGTCCCGCCTATACTTCCTGCCTAGCCACTGGCCAATCAGTGTTTTATTAGAAACACATTTGCCATACAGAACATCCCACAGCAGTATCCCATGGCTCTGGCATCTCCAACATCTTGGGGTCTCCAAGGCAATCCAGGCTTTACCTTCACAGCTTCACACAATGGCCTCTCTAGGCTTCCATGCAGGGACACCCCTGACACATGCCTGACCTCAGTGGCTTTCCTTATTTGTGGAGGAATATTCCATGATGCCTTTCTTCTATCCTTGACTCTAAAGCCAGAACCACATGACCGAAGCTGCCAAATTCTGCTGCTTGCTGGGGTTGGAACATGGCCCCTCCTTCAATTACATCTTCACCAGCTTTCTGTTTTCCATGGTTTCCTTCACTGCCTAAGCTTGGCCATCCTGAAACTGGATCTGTAGACCAGGCTGGCCTCAAACTCAGAAATCTGCCAGCCACCACCTTCTGAGTGCTGGGATTAAAGGCATGCACCACCACACCTGGATCTAAGCTTTTTTTCTTTAATTTCTTTTACAACTTGGAAACTTAGCTGAGTGGGATCTTGCCCTGAGATTACCACTCCCTTTATTCTGTTTCTTAATCTGTTTATCTCCTTGAACACAGGATTTAGCTCTATTCCATTTCCTGGTGCCCCTTTTCTCATTCTGTACATTTTATATTTTTATTTGCTCAGCTTGTTCCTTTTCATTATAAATCTTCATCAGAGTTAACACTAATAACCATATTCTAGAGTCTATACTGGGTTGTTTTGAGATTTCCTCGCTAATGGAATTAGTCCAAAATTCTTCACTTTAGCTTTAAGCAGACTTTTTGGACAAGGGCAAAAAGCAGCCACATTTTTCACCAAAATATCACAAGACCAGTCTCTAGGTCACGTACTAACATTCTTCTCCTCTGAAACCTCTTGATCCAGGCACTTACAGTTCAAATCATGCTCAGCATCGTGGTCTTCCATGTTTCTAATAGGATGGCCCATTAAGCAGCATTTAAAACATTCAACTGCTTTTCTAATCCACAGTCCCAAGGTCCATATTTCTTCAAACAAAAGCATGGTCAGACCTATCACAATAATACCCCAGTTCCTGGTACCAACTTCTGTTTTAGGGTTTCTATTGCTGTGAAGAGACATCATGACCACAGCAACTCTTATAAAGGAAAAACATTTAATTGGGGTGGCTTACATTTTCAGAGGTTTAGTATATTATTATCATAGTGCAACATGGTGGCATGCAGGCAGCCATGGTACTGGAGAAGTAGTCGAGTTCCTATATGTTGGCAAGGCTCGAGAATATGTGAGACCTCAAAGTCTACTTCCATAGTGACACACTTCCTCCAATAATACCACACCTACTTCAACAAGGTCACACCTCCCATTAGTGCCATTCCCTTTGGGGGGCATTTTCTTTCAAGCTAGCACAGGGAGAAAGGGGTTTATTTGCTTACATTTCCACACTGCTGTCCATAATTGAAGGAAGTCAGGACAGGAACTCAAACAGGGCAGGATCCTGGAGGCAGGAGCTGATGCAGAAGCTGTGGAAGGGTTAACTGGCTTGATCCCCGTGGCTTTCTCAGCCTGCTTTCTTATAGAACCCAGGATCACCAACCAAGGGATGGCAACACCCACAATGGGCTTAAGAAAATGCCTTACAGCTGGATCTTACAGAGGCATTTTCTTAACTGAGGTTCCCTCCTTTCAGATAATTCTAGTTTGTGTGTCAAATTGACATTAGACTAGCCAGCACAGATGGATGAACACATGAATCAATAAAAAAGTAGTCTGAAAGATCATAGAAGGCCTTGTGATGGAAATGAAAGCATTGGAATCCCCACAATATAGTGTGCTTGGGTCCTGGGAGGAAGCTGGTTTGGATAGATCACGAGGAGCTGGTATGGAAGCGACTCAGACACTGTAAAAAGACACACGTGTGCATGTACACATGCACACACACACACACACACACACACACACACACACACACAAACAGAGACACAGAACTTTCTGGTTCCACCACACCCACCAGAGAAGATACACCATATAGGAATTTTTTGAGAATCTTCTGGGCCTGGTGTTGCTGTCAACACTGAAAAATTCAGAGATGGAAGAGGCATATGGACAGCTGTTGCTGTCAACACTGAAAAATTCAGAGATGGAAGAGGCAGATGGACAGCGGGACTTGTGGGATACTGGCCGTCCGTCTAATTTCTGCCAAGGACATAGTTCGTTTACTGTAGTCCTGTGCTTGTCTCACCCAACAGGTTCCTGTTCCAGACCATCCCACGGGCAACAGGCCCCCGGTGCTGGCCCCGTGGGTTTCCGTCTGAGCACCAGTCATGGCATGTCTTTGGTAGAGGGACCCAGCTCACAGTCCTGGGTAAGTGGCTCTCATGATCTCATTTAACCATCTCAGAAAAGTCTGTTTTCACTCTAGAGAGTTCTTCCCATCTGCCTTCCCTAGCCTTACAGTCTGACATGTACTGCTTTCTGTGGGTGAGGGAGAGGCAGTAGTCTTAGGGTAAACCACAGGAAGGACCCCAATAGTGTCATCTACTCTTCTGAGGCAGATGCCCAATGGGGCTCAAAGGCTGAGATTTTCAGGCCTTAAAGACCACTAGACCCCAGCATCTGAACTGAGGCCCAGGTGTCCATCTAAACTGAGACGGCCACATAGTAGGGCCACGAACCCAGCCTTCAGAGCTCAGATACTCCATGTGGAAAACTACCGAGGCCAAGAGAGGGATCTGGCTCAGTCTAGGCTGCAGCTCTCCAATCTTCTGCTGGCCCACAAGGTCATGGGGGCACACAAAAGGATCAGAGTGACAAGGTAACTAGAACCTGGTCCTCCCAGGATGATTACTAGGGAAAAAAATAGACTATTGTTCCTGGGCTCTCTCAGGCTTGGGGCCTGCTGGCTAACTTGGCTGGCTGTTTCACTTGTCCATCTTCCTCATATGTCCTTAGGCTTAGAGAGGAATGAGGGAGCAAATGATGCTAAGTGAAATCAGGAGTCACCAGAGCTTCTGAAGTGGTCATGGGGTCACTATCATCATAGTCTGGGGGATGGAGCCCCAGGAACACAGCCAGTGCAGGGTTCTGTGGTCAAGTAACCACTGTGGACAAACTGTCAGCTCCTTGGAGAGTTCTCTCTCTAAGAAACTGAAAAGACTTTCAGAACATACTTTTTCAGTTTCTCTTTCTATAAGGATAAAATTAGATCAATCTGGACCTCTATAGGAAAATCGCCTGTGATTAGTGAAAGGGTATCAGCATTGGTGGCTGGTGCTGGTTACCGTGTGGAAAGGTCACAGTCATGACCGAACCCAGTGGTACCTTTTAGAGCTTTATATTAGGAGAAGGAGAGAGAGAGAGAGAGCCAGAGAGATGCAGAGAGAGATGCAGAGACAGAGATGCAAAGAGAGAGTGTGGGGGTGCACGTCTGGCTTTTAGGCTGGGACGCAGTTGCCTGCTGATGACGTAATAAGGCGCCAGATAAGACCTCGAGCTGCACATGTACAGAATCCTTACATTCCAGACTTTTGCTTATTATAAAAAAAGCAAGTAGATAGGAAGAGGGGCGTTGTTTCTTCCAGAAAAAACTGCTTCCAACTGATTTGGAGGGCGTCAGTTTGCTCTTGGGGGGAATAGGGAAGGGGGGTCTTCTGAGGTAGACAGGTTTTGTTGGATGATGGGCTTTCCATCCTGGAGCCGTGCATCTTTTTTAGCTTGGCATTCTGGCTGCTTTTGTATCTGACAGGATGCTGGTGAGACAGGAAAAGCCTGAAGTAGATCTGACCTGTCCAGATGGATTTAAGCTGGTTTCTGGAGCCTGGGAAAAGTTTTGAACATGTTAAGAAGCAGCCATGAGAAGATTAGTGACCATATGTGGTATTTAGTACTCTGCTTATATAGGTTAGTGTTAATGGGAGAGACAGAGAGATTGGAACATATTAAGCTTTATCAGAGACAGATTATTTTAAGGCACCTGTTTCCTTTACTAGTTTGGCATCCAGGAGACAGGTGATCAATTGTTAAAAGCATTTCACGGTAACAGATGTTTATATTAAAGTCTGTTTTTGTAGGGCCCAGATTAAAGTCTGTTTTTGTAGCCCCAAACTCTTTTGGGTCTGGGGGTGTAAATACCTTTAGCTGTTACAGTTTCTTACTTGGTGATCTGGACTTCAGTTCTGTGGTGATCCTGTGCCATTAGCTTAACAGTGAGTTAGAACAGGGAATGGGGAAGAGAAAAGCTTGTGGTGCATGAGAACTTATTTCTTGGAATTAGGGACAAGGCAGAGATCAGGGCCCGGTCTGTGTGCAGGTGGGTAGGTCTGGAGTAAGGCACATGGTAGCTCCTATCTTAGCTCCAAATCTTTTCCCATTAAGTAACCCTGAAAGTGCAATTAAATCTGGTGAGGTGGGTAAGGCTGTCCTCCCTCCCCCGACAACAGGGAAACGAGGAGAGGTGACATCCCAAAACTCCCAGGACCAAGTCAGTGGCTCTGGTGTCCAGAAGGAAAGAAACGGATTGCTTCCCTACTGTGTTCTGGGTTCCCTGCATGTCTGTAGCCAAGCCTAGGTCTGCTGGAGGTCTTACCTTGATGTACCCATGGGTCTTGGTGCCTGGGGGTCAGTCAGCTGACCGGTTGTCTTTCTAGGCGGCACTTTTAACAAGGCTGTTGATGGCCTGGCAGGGCATTTGCTAGCCCGTGGTCTTTTCCACACTTAGAACAGGGACCCAACAGCATTCGGGAGTCAGCAAGTGCCAGCACTTGGCAATTGTGTTTTCGGGCTTTTACTTTTTTTATCTCTTCTCTGGCACACCTTGAATGCCACAGATGACACTTTCGCCTGTGGGGTCAGGAGCCTTGTTCTCCAGATGCTTAAGTTTTAGTCAGGGAGGTCTGGGGAACAAGAGACAGATTTTACTCCGTGTCTTGAATTTTTTTTTCCTTGATGTTTGCTGGCTAAAGATAGCTTTTTGGAAGATCTTCCAGGAGGCAGACTATAAAGTGATCTCTGGATTAAGAGCCATTTTGATAACTGTAAACTTATTTGTATGGATCTTAGCCCACTTCCAGACCGGTCTGTGCCTCGAACAGCAGCTTGAGAATGAGTGGAAGGAGTGTTAAATTAAGTTAAAGTGAGCCAGCAGAAGTGGCCCACATAACAGTACAGAGGCCACACAACAGTACAGAGCCCACCCATTTGTCCAGGAGTTAAGGTGAGGCGAAGTGAGCCTGCCCACACAACAGCCCTCCCACTGCTGGAGAGCAGAAGGCAGAAGTCAGATAGACAGAAATGGTTGCACGTGGCAGAGGAAAAGAAAACATCAGAAATGGGGAGGGAGAAGGGTTCAGAGCTTTACCTGAAAGCTCGGGGATAAAGTAACTCTTTTTATTTGCCCATTCCCTGGCAGAAGTTTCCATGAAGTTGTTATTTACTGGCATCCGCCCCTTTGTCCCATGGCTGCAGCCGAGAGAAAAATAAAAAATTAAAATAACAAACTGGGATCAGACTCCAATCCCAGGTGTCCCTGAGGCAAAGAGAAAGATCTATGAATCAGCACAGGTTCCCCAAAACCACCATCGAGTTATGGGTAAGGGCTGAGAGCATACTGCACGTGGACCACCTGGTGGTCCGACAGCATTGATCTCCTCGTCAGGAGTGAAAATGTGTCGTTGCCAGAGCAGCCCAAGGACCACCCCTGCGGTGTCCATCACGAAGACTGCAGCCGCGGGGAACAACTCACCAATCACATGGTGGAGGATGCAGCAGCAGGAGCCGTGGCGGCGCTGGTTTGGTCGTTGGCAGAAAGGTCACAGTTGTGACAGAACCCAGTGGTACCTTTTAGAGCTTTATTAGGAGAAGGAGAGAGAGAGAGAGAGAGAGAGAGAGAGAGAGAGAGAGAGAGAGAGAGAGAGACAGAGACAGAGAGATACAGAGAGAGAGCGTGGGGGTGCATGTCCGGCTTTTAGGCTGGGACGCAGTTGCCCGCTGATGAGGCACCAGATGAGACCCTGAGCTGCGCATATACAGAATCCTTACAATTAGCTCTAAGGGAAAACAACAAACCTCTTAAAACAGGGCAAAACCTCTCTAAGCTAGAAAAATCCTCCCTGAAATGAGGGAGGCAGGGCTTGAGTTCTCAAAAATTTCTCTTCTAAGCTCTGTCTCTTCTAGCCAGTAAAAAGCAGTCAGAAATCCCTCTGTAGAGGCAGGTAGATACTTCCCTGATCAGAGGGGCTGCTGATAGAGGAAAACCAAAAAAGCTGAGCCTCTTAGATGCAGCTGAGTGGAGGCATTGGAAGCTTTGTTTACATCCTCTGAAGCAATGCAAACCCTCTCTGTTATCATTGTATCCTGGCTTCTAACCAACAACTGAGAAGCGATTAGCCAGCACCTCTGAGTTTGAGTGCATTCCAGGATACTAGAGTTCCTGCAGCTGTCAACAGCTTCCTCAAGCATGGAGCTGAGGCAGAAAGGTGCAGGACCTGGGGAAAAACTGCTAACAAACAAGCAAAGACAAAGCTGGTGGGAACAGCAAGGTCGCCTGCCTTCCTATAAGCCCCAGGTTGGTAGGTGGGGCTACGAAGTGTTCACAGCTGCAAAAAGAAATCTCTCTGAGAAAAGCTCTTCCTATCAGAGAAAGGATCTTTCTGAGAAAAGCTTTGTTTCCACTGACTCCTTATGAGGAGAGAGAGTAAATCCCTGAGGGGTTTTTGCCTCGGGGAATAAGCTGCTATCTGAGTGAACAGATACACAAACGCAACTTGGTCAGACAGGGTCAGGTGAAGGGCCTGATGAGGGAGGTACACCTGTCCTAATGCAAGCTTAGGGATAACAAAAACCTCCCATGATAAAATAGCAGAAGCTTGATTTATGAACACAAACTGCACAGACCCTGAAAACAGAAATGGAGAAGGGTCAAATTCCTCTCTGGAAGATGCAAGACCTGGAGAAAGCTGCTAGAGTTTGAGGCAGATTCAGGAAAAATAAAGCCCCTACCTCCAGAGGCAGTTAGCAAATGAACAGAGCTGCAGTCTGAGGTATCCAAAGCTCTGCATCTGGGGTGGGGAGGAACAAGCAAAATGAGATAAAGATCTATCAGTGAAAGTCTCTTTGAAGGAGTTGTGGGAAGGCTCTGTTTTAAGTGCTTTTGTTTCTTACTGTCTGGCTGAGGCAAACACAAGCCCTGAGTGAATATTGGTAAAAGTAATGCCCACCGCAATGCATGCTAATGAGGCAGGTGCAATTCTGATCTGGGGCCAGAAAAGAGAAATACCTATTAAGGCCAATTCAGGGAGAACAGAAATCTCTTGATCTCCTGTACTTGAAAACACAAAAAGCTTGGTTCAAACCTCCTGGACAAAAACTTTGAAAGCAAGCCCAGTAAAAGAGAACTGGAGGTTGAATCCTGAACCCAAAAAGAACTATGGGAAATGGAGTCCGTAAGGTAGCTAGTAACAGTGAGCTGATAGAAGAGAAAGGCATCCTGGGAGATGTAGTGCATAGAAGCAAGACAGCATAGGCAAGCTAGTATGGAGAGAAAGCAGACAAACTGGGACAAAAACCTTCAAGTGCTGAGCTTAAAACATTGCTTTTTTCCAAGCGCTGCTAAAAAGCTTGGCTTTACCTTCCCAAAAACAAGAAACAGGTGATAAAAAACTTGCTTCTCAGGAGATAATTAAGATGCTAATACTGTTTATCAACAAATCATTTTGAAATCCTTAAGAAAGCAAAGGAGAGCAGTCTGTACCCTGAACATTGTTTTAGATATGAAGAAACTTATGGACCATTAAAAGGTTCTTCGCCTCTTGAACAAACAGCCTGTAATGAATGATTCCTTTGCAAATCTAATAAGGGGACAAAGAAATGGAATTCAAAAAGAAATGACTGCTTTATAGATGGGGATCAAACTTCAGAAAATCTAAACATACCACAAAATAGTCACTTCACTTGAAGGTTCTCTATAAGAAAACAATGCTAAATTAGAATGTTTGCTTAGTGAATGCACTGATGTATGTGAGAATAATCTGAGTTAAATAGCTCATGGTTTTCATAGCTGCTAATAATAATAACATCAGGGGTTAAGAAGCTAATGAAGTGAAATCATGAAAATGTTCTTCCTCAGGGTAAGCTAATGAAAAATGTGTTTCATGAAAGAACATCTATGTTCTTGATTCCTTTGAATAGTAGCAGTCTTGGTGAACAAATAACCTTGCCAGAATAAAAATCTATCAGAAACATGAACATCCTTAAAAGAATTCATGGCAAATACAGCTTTAAAAAATAATTAAGAAGGGGAAAATTGTCTGAGTTTGGTGATGAGTGTGGAACAGAGGAATGTCAGCTCCAATGACACTCCTCTAGAGGAACTGGAGTGATAAGCAGCTAAATCTATTTTCCTGATATTGAGGTTCCATCATGCAGTCTGGGGATAGTAGGAGCATATGAGGCCTCCAGACTGCCGAGGAGTTTGTAATGAAGTTTGTAATGAATTATAGCAATGGTTTTGCTACACAGAGGAGCCTGCTGAAGGCTGCAGGTCTGTAACCCCACTCCAACTTAGACAATTATTTTCTCCTGGTGGGAAAATTGTCTGTTGAGCTGCCAGCTGAGCAATTCAGAAACAGAATATTCCTTACAAGTTTTTCTTCTCATCTCTCTTTTTTCTGGGTTTTCTGTAAACTGAGATAGCTCTTAATAGAGTTATTATAAAAGATCTGGAATGCATAAAGTACTGTTTAGCAACAGAACTCACTAAATCCCAGAGTTAAGAGAGCCATTAAAGAATTAGACTCTTGTTTCAAACTCTCAAGAACTTTCAGAATAATATCAAAGTTGACTATAAACTCTGAACTTTACTATAAACTCTGAACTTTAGAAATGATTTGTGTACTTCCTGTCTTATTAAGAGAGTCTTTCTAATAGTTCTAGTGATAATAATTAAGACATAGAAAATTATTCTCTGTCTTGTTGGAAGATGTTAAATCTCTTCTAGGTGTTAAGAAATATCTTAAATGTTTAGTAAGTTCTGCTAAGAGTCTTTATAGTTTTTCTAAGGAATCTCTCCTAGATATATATCTTTTCTAAATCTCTTTTAAGTGTTAAGAAATCTTTAGGTGTTTGCTAAGTTAGATATGTAATAGATCTATAGAATTTCTTTAAGACGTGGGGGCTGGAGAGATGGCTCAGAGGTTAAGAGCACCAACTGCTCTTCCAGAGGTCCTGAGTTCAATTCCCAGCACCCACATGATGGCTCACAACCATCTGTAATGAGATTTGACATCCTCTTTTGTATACATAATAAATAAATAAATCTTAAAAAAAGACATGTAGTTATAAGCTTGTAAGAAGTAAAGACATGTAGTAAATGGCCATGATGTAAGTTTAAATAAGAAGTATATAAGAAATATATTTGTTAAGGTAGTCCTATAGAATTTCTTTATGAATATAAGTATCTTTGCTAAGGTGATCCTATAGAGTTTCCTTGAGAATATAAGCTTGTAAGAAGTATAAATAAGTATATGTTGATATGTTGAATGTGAGTTTGTGAAAAAGTATAAATGTTAATTGTGAATCTATGCTTAATGTATATGGTGAAGGAACCTGGGAAACAGAAGGTAGTGTCCCTAGGAGACTGCAAGCTGGCAGTCTGAGTGGTTTAAAAAACTCCAGAAGCTGCTAAGAAGCTAAGAATTGTGGACACCAGAACCAGCACAACAATTCACAGCTGAGACCCATGGAAAATCAATGCAACACAGAAAAACCTGAGCTAGCGGCAAAAAGGGTGTCGTTTAAAATGTTACTGTAACTAAAAATGTCTCTGGCTTGAGAATGAAAGTTTCAGAGATGCTTGTTTGAGCTAAAATTGTTAACCACAAAAAGTTTTTGGTTGTAAAACATTTCTTCATTTGGAAATGGAAGTCTGATACCAGAATTTACTTTTTAAAAAACTTTTTGAACTTAAAAAATGAGATAAAACTACAAAAAGGTTTTGGTTATGGATTTCTTCATATTTAGAAGGCTGGTACCACAATTTATTATTTGAATTTTGGGATTTAAGAAATGAAATGAACAGTAGTGATTTCATTGCAATGGGACAGTTTAAATTTACTTATTATGCATATAGACTTTATCAACAGTGATGACCTGGAAACTGTTTTATGGAATTATTTGTGTTAACAATGGAACTGCTTAAATGAGCAAATTTATTTTTTCTACCTAGGCTCAAGATGCAGTTTTGTGTATGCATATATACTTCATTAACTGTGGTGATTCATGAATTGTTTTGTGTTAAAAATGAAACTGTTTTATGGAACTGTTTATATAAAAATGGAACTGCTCATAGAATTGGTTTTGTGTTACAAATGGAACTGTTTAAATGGGAAGTTTGGGTTTTCTTCTAACTAGGTTTGAGATTTTGTTTAAAAAATTTATAAACAAAAGAGAGAGTTAATATTCCTTAGTCTATTTAATTTAAAAAGTATTTTCTTGTTATTTAAGTGGATTAATGTTATGTTTTGTTAGTAAGAAATGCAAAGGGGTATACTGAGATTGCTTTAAAGTATAAAGAGTGTGGTGGTATTGTGTTCCCCAAAATATTGTGCACCCTAATAAACTTATCTGGGGTCAGAGAACAGGACAGCCACTAGATACAGAGGCTATAAAATGGTGGCACTCATATCTTTAATCCTAGCATTCCAGAGGCAGAAATCTCTCTGGATCTCTGTGAGTTCAAGGCCACATTGGAAACAGCCAGGCATGGTGACTCACACCTTTAATCCCAGAAAGTGAGTCTTTAATCCCAGGGAGTGATGGCAGAAAGCAGAAAGGTATATTAAGGTGTGAGGACCAGAAACTAGAAGCATTTGGCTGGTTAAGCTTTCAGACTTTCGAGCAGCAGTTCAGCTGAGATTCATTCTGGATGAGGACTCAGAGGCATCCAGTCTGAGGAAACAGGATCAGCTGAGGAATTGGCAAGGTGAGGTAGCTGTGGCTTGTTCTGCTTCTCTGATCTTCCAGCATTCACCCCAATACCCAGCTCCAGGTTTGATTTTATTAATAAGAACTTTTAAGATTCGTGCTACATAAAGAGTTTTATTAAGAAACTGTGTTTGGATGTTTTGCTAAAGGTTTTAAAGTGTTAATGGTTAGATTGAGAATATTGCTTTCAAATATAGATTTGTAGGAATTATAATTGTGTATGATAATATTCATATCATTATGTTAACTGAAATGGAGAAATTTGGTTTTTTTCTAAGATTTTGTTATAAAAAATTATAAAGAAAAGGAGGAGTTATGAGTGAATTAAGGTTGAATATATGTTTGTAGGCATTATAATGTTGTATAGTAACAGTCATGTATTATGTTAACCTATTGATATTGCTGCACCATGGTTTGGTGAAGTCAAGGAAGTATTTAAGTTTGATGTGAATACATCAGAAGTCTATCCTATGTTCTATTAGCAAGAAATTCAAATGGTTCTATTAAGAGTTCAAGTTGTAAGATTGAGAGAACTGTAACTATGCGTAGCAATATTTATGTTAAATTATGTTAACCTGTTAATGTTAATGATGAAGCTAAGGGAGTTTTTAAGTTTGCAGTTGCATTAATAGTTTTCTGGTTTAGAAAGGGCTGGATGCAGCTAAGACTGCTGTAGTCACCTTAGACCCAATCCAAAAAAGAAATGCCATCTTTATCATCCTGTACTCCTATACTGGGAGGTGTGACAACTATGGAGATTGCTGTAAGCTCTTAATGGGGAGTTGTTTTTATACATTAAGAAAGGGGGAACCTGTGGGCGCCCATTTTCAGGTTTCCTAGTGGCTTTACCCAGCAGGTCTGCATGGAGAGGATGATTAGACCATGGGCCTGAGTGCAGGTGTCTGAGATGGTCTGCACTTGACTGTGCTGGGGGGAGGTCTTTTGCTCCACCCCTTGGCATTCCTATAAATACCCTAGGGCAGAGACAGTGGAGGCCTGGTGGATTAGGATCCAGGCCCTCCTGAGTTTATCCTGTATTTTCTATCTGTTTCTCTCCCCTCTATCATTCTATCTAATATTTCATGCTGATCCTACTTTAGAGTACTCTGGGGAAATGTGGGGTTGAGGGATGGCACCCCCACAAGGATGTCTGTTCTCTAGGGGACTTGAGTGGATAGAGAAGAAGAAGGAAGCAGGATCCCAGGATGGAACATAAATGGTCACCAAGCTCCTGATAAGAGAGGGTGCTTCCCTGTCACTTGGGCTCTCCTGTGACCACTCTCATCCCCTTCTCTATCTGCACAGGTCAGCCCAAGTCTGACCCCTTGGTCACTCTGTTTCTGCCTTCCCTGAAGGATCTCCAGCCCAAGAAGGCCACACTAGTGTGTCTGGTGAGTGAATTCTACCCAGGTACTTTGGTGGTGAACTGGAAAGTAGACGGAATCCCTGTCACACAGGGTGTAGAGACAACCCAACCTTCCAAACAGACTAACAACAAGTACATGGTCAGCAGCTACCTGACACTGACATCTCACCAGTGGACACCTCACAGCAGATACAGCTGCCAGGTCACTCATGAAGGGAGCACTGTGGAGAAGAGCGTGTCACCTGTTGAGTGTTCTTAGACCGCGATCCTCCCTGAAGCCTCAGGGGCCTGGATCTGAAGTGCCAGAAAAGGTTTTTTTTTTTTTTATACTACTAACCATCCCACCTCCTCTCCTGTGCCCAATACTCAATAAATATCTTGTTACCCACAAAGAGTCTACTCTATCTCATTGGTTTCCATGTCATATTTCACTTGCATGCCCAGGAACTTCAGAGTTTGGGAGTTCTGGAACCCAGTGGGAAACTAACCCAGGGGAGAGCACATAATCTGTGAATTTTCTGGGACATAATGTTATTGATAAAATCCCTTCCTACGGGAGATATAAGCAGCATCTACCCCTCCTCCAAAGGTCCCAATGATAAACCAAGGCACGATTCCACCAAAGTTTATTTTGGGAACCAACAAGTTTCTTTGCTCCCTTACAGAGCATAGGTGAGGGGTTTACAGAGCTGTGGGTGCCCTACCCTCTTAACAGGCTGCACCTGAAAAACCTTTCTCAGAAGGGAAATTTCTACACATTAGTTATAGGCAAGACCATTGGCACTGGGGGAAGTGACAGGTTCCAACTCCCCTCCTTTTTTCACTGGCCTAATTCACACTCTGTAGCATCTCAAGGCACATTGCCCATCTTGGCTTTGTTGGCCAGCTCCTACATCCAGGAACTTCATGCTCTCTCAGATGGTTAACCTTTGAGGTCCCTCACCAAATCCTCCTTTAGCTCCTTTAGCTGGTGTTTCCTGCCACCTGCCTTCCACAATTTGCTTTCCCAGGTGGTGAATTAGCTGATCCATGCATATTGTTGGATTCTGTCTTAGTTAGGGCTTCTATTGCTGTGTTAAAAAAATTATGACCAAATACAACTTTTGGAGGACAGGGTTTATTTAAGCTTACAGTATAGTGGTATTCTATTTGTACTGAAATGTGATTTTATTTGTATGTTAATAAATAAAGTTGCCTAGGGGTCAGAGTTATTAGCAAACCATAGGGAAAGCCAGGGTGGTGGTGGTGCATGCCTTTAATCCCAGCACTTGGTAAGCAGAACTAGGTAGATCTCTGTGTGTTCAAGGATACAGCCAGCATTGGAGACACACGCCCTTAATCTCAATACCAACCATAGACCTGGAGGTCTGTACACAGGCAGTGATGAGGCAGTCACGTAGTTAGGTTTACAACCAATGAGAAGGAAGAACCAGAACTCTATTTAAGGACGAATGCACAGGAAGTAGTTCCTTTTCGGAGAGGTTTCTTGGCGGAAGAAGCTAGCCAGCAGCACGCGGGTAAGCTCCTAGCTCTGACCTCTTGGGCTTTTATCTTTACCTTGGCTCTGTGTTTCTTATTTAATAAGACGGTTGATTACATCTACATTTGGCGCCCAACGTGACAAGAATCCATTAAAAACCGCTTGACTTGGCTTGCCGGGTCC
>CABHPQ010094888.1:12514-29828 GCA_902168405.1 Peromyscus aztecus | reverse complement strand
GGGTGTGTTTAGCTTCTTTAGGTTGGATTTTTCCTTCTAGTGCTTTCTGTAAGGCTGGGTTTGTGGACAGGTATTGATTAAATCTGGTTTTATCATGGAATATTTTGTTTACTCCGCCTATGGTGATTAAGAGTTTTGCTGGGTATAATAGTCTAGGTTGGCATCCATGGTCTCTTAGTGTCTGCATAACATTTGTCCAGGACCTTCTAGCTTTCATAGTCTCTATTGAGAAGTCTGGTGTTATTCTGATAGGTTTGCCTTTATATGTTACTTGGTCTTTCTCCTTTGCAGCTCTTAATATTTTTTCTTGATCTGTATGTTTAATGTTTTGATTATTATGTGGCGAGAGGACTTTCTTTTTGGGTCCAGCCTATTTGGTGTTCTGTAAGCTTCTTGTATCTTCATAGGTATTTCTTTCTTTAGGTTAGGAAAGTTTTCTTCTATGATTTTGTTGAATATATTTTCTATGCCTTTGAGTTGGTATTCTTCTCCTTCTTCTATCCCTATTATTCTTAGGTTTGGTCTTTTCATGGTGTCCCAGATTTTTTGGACGTTTTGTGTTACGACTTTTTTATCTTTAGTGTTTTTTTTGACTGACGAATCTATTTTCTCTATTGTGTCTTCAGTGTCAGAGATTCTCTGTTCCATCTCTTGTATTCAGTTGGTTATGCTTCTTTCTGTAGTTCCTGTTCGTTTAGTCAGGATTTCTATTCCCAGCATTCCCTCAGCTTGTGTTTTCTTTGTTGTCTCAATTTCTTTTTTCAGATCTTGGAATGTTTCTTTCATCTGTTTAATTATTTTTTCTAGGCTTTCCTTGCTTTCTTCCAATTTTTTGTTTGTTTTTTCTTCCATTTCTTTAAGGGAATTTTTTATTTCCTCTTTAAGGAAGTTTTTCATTTTCTCTTTAATGGAGTTTTTCATTTCCTCTTTAAGAGATTTTTTTATTTCCTCTTTAATGGAGTTTTTAATTTCCTCTTTAAGGGAATTTTTTATTTCCTCTTTAATGGAGTTTTTCATTTCCTCTTTAAGGAAATTTTTTATTTCCTCTTTAATGGAAATTTTCGTTTCCTCTTTGAAGAAATTTTTTATTTCCTCTTTAAGGGTAATTTTTATTTCTTCTTTAAGGGCCTCTATCATCTTCTTAACGTCATTTTTAAGATTGATTTCTTCTGTTTCTTCTGCCTTGGTATGTTCAGGAGTTGCAATTGTAGGGTCGGTAGGTTCTGGTGTTGTCATATAAGTCTTTATGTTGTTGCCTGTATTTTTCCGTTGGCGTCTACTCATCTCTTTCTCTGCTCAGTGCAGATGGTGTAAGACCCTAACCCTTCAGGCTTACACCTCCAAGCCTCAGAAATGAGAAACTTCAAGCACCAGGAAATGAGAAACTAAAAATATATATTTCCCTGGGCAAGCTGACCACCCCTGTTCTCAGTCGGTGAGGTGTATACTTACGATTCTGGTGCTCTACTTTGGTGGTTGGGTGATCTTGATAAGTTCTTTTGAGAGCTTCTTGAAATACAGGATCCAAAGACACCTCTTACTCCGTGGCTTGCTGTATAGGTGGGTGGCTGGCCCCTGATGTCCTCCTCCTTCTCTGGCTCCTTGATCCTTCAGATTCCGGGGAGCACCTCGGCGTCCTCCCTAGTTGTCTCTGTAGTCACAACTGCACTGATCCCTGCCATGTGGAGCCCAGTTCCAGCAGGGCACACCTGTCCTGGGTTGCGCTCTCCACTAGTTCCCAATTGAGAAGCAATCAGCAACGTGATTAACATCCACTGTGCGGGTTTGGGCGTCCCTGGATCTTGTAGCTCCTCTTCTTGTGTTCACCCAGCTCTGTCGCGCCCCAAAGGGTCACCCGGGAAGTCCCGGCCGCTGCTCCTTCCCTGTGCTCACTACGACTATGCCGCTGCTCTTTCAGCGCCTCTCACCTGATCTGCTCACCCGCAGGCCTGGGAAGACCGCGAGGGAAGGATCTATCCAAACCGCAGATTCCCGAGGAAGGCAGAGAAACTTTGATGCTCTAGCCAGCTTTTCTTAACTTAAATTAATCCATCTATCTTTTATCTCTGAGTTTTTTATCTTTCTCTTTTTCTGTATACCTTTTTTGACGTCTTTCTTTGTGGGCCTGTTCCTCTTATTTCCACATCAGTTTTGCTCTCACTCACGGCCCACCGGCAGCAGCCGCCATCTTCCTCTGAGACAACTCCTTCTCCTTTTCTTGCTCCCGTCTATGTAATTTCAATCTCTGAAATCTCACTCTAATCTTCCTTATTACTATAAGCATACTATATTTATTTGGGATTAGACACCACTATTTCCTTATCAAATCATTTCCATCTCCTTCATTTTAAATGCAATACCAGTTTTTAGGCTTGCTGGAGTCCTAGAGTTATAAGTATTCTCAATTTTATCAATTGAAGGAAATGTAGAACTCATTTCCCTTATTTTCTGACTGTACAAATTACATTCAAGCATATTCCCTCTACTTGCACTGACACACATCTAGTACAACCACCCATTAGCACATAAATTGTACAAAGTTTCTCAGTTGCCTGACACCAGTCCAAGCTTCAGTGTGTCTGACTCGACTAGTAATATCACACCAAGTTTTGACATCTCTTGGCAACCTGTTAAATCAGAATAACTGGTGATGAAACCCAAGAAACAGTACACCGCAAATTTTCTAGCCTAGTTAAAGTATGAATGCAGTATTAAGAACCTGTAAGCTAGCTGAACATCCAAAAACACTGTTTTGAGAACCCTAGGTATTAATGTTTTGGCTATAACCCCGAATTTCCTAGATAATATCATTTAAACAACTATGGCCCATTTATTTTTGGATGCATGGCTTTCCACTGGACTGTGATCAACCCATCAGGGGCTGAACCCTTAAAGAAAATGGACTCTCCCTCTCCCAGCATACATTAGTTGGAAATATCACCTCGAATGTCATGCTTACCTACACTCTCCATGCTGGGATTTTTTTCTGGCATGAACTTTCACAAATTTTGTGCATTCTGTCTCAACTGCTATGAGCTCATATGTGCAACTGTGCCCTATTGTGTTGGAAAACCTGCTTAGCCGGTAATAATCTACCACCCCTGGCTCTTATAATGTTTCTTCCCCCTCTTCCACAAAGGACACAATGTAACATTACTCAGTTGTTAAGAAAAACCAACTTATGAATTTCACAAGTAAATAAATGGGACTAAAACAATTATTCTGTATTAGGTAGCTCAGATGAAGAAAAGCAAATGCTTTCTCTCATTTGTGGATGTTGGCTCTGAATCTTCAGATATATGTGTTTCATTTGGAATACCTATAAAGGTCAAGGAATTAGTGAGGGCTAATGGGGGATGTGTGTCTGTCAATGGAAGGAAAATTGAACACATGAAGGTTTAAAGGGGAAAAATGGAACAGGAAGGGTCAAATTGGTGTGGGCAATGGAAGGGTAAGGGAAAGGAATAATATAGAAATTAATAAATAACATTAAAGGCCTTTTTTCAAAGGTTGTATGGAAGTGTACTACTTTAGAAGCTTCTGAAATACATATTCATTCAGATGTATAAAAATAGTCAAAATGGAATTACTCTATAACAGGGTGAAAATGCCCCTACCAGATATCACATGTTAATGAATAAGAGTTGTTGGCCTGAAAGGTCCTATGGGTCCTAAAAAATTACGTACTATTGAAAACATTCTTAGTTTTCCTCCAGAATATTACAGTTAAGAATCTATTCTGAAGACACCACATACTTGAGTCATAAGATGCAGAAAAATCAAAATGGTACTCACCTGAAAGTTTCATCCTTACTAGCCAGCTTTTGTAGTATTGAAAGGTGCTGTGCACACTATAGGAGGAGAAAGTCCTCATCCATCTTACCTATCTGTGAACTCTGAGAACTACAATAATTATTGGCTGGGCATGACATTTCCACTGGCACAATGTAAGACAAATTGCTAAATGACCTTATTAATAAAAAACCCAGAGCCAGATATTGGGGTGAAAACTGAGAGATCAGAGGAATGGGACAAGCCACAGCCAACCTCACCTTACCAACCCTCAGCCTCCAAAGAGACCTATTTCCTATATACCCATGCCTATAAGCCTTTCTGTTCTGCCATCTCACTTCCTCTCTCTGCCCAGCTACATCACTTCCTGTCTGTCTGTACAGACCTCTAGACCTCCATGGATCTCTGTCTCCCAAATGCAAGGATTAAAGGCATGTGCTACCATTGCCTGATTTCTATGTTTACTATAGTGACTGACATTTTCCTCTGATCTTCAGATAAGCTTTAGTGGGGTACACAGATAAAATGTCGCCACAGTACAATAGTGGCACAAATGTTGCAGAAGTAACCAACCAGTTTCTGATTCCAATTAAACCATGTCCTCAAATGAAACCCATACCTGAAACCATTGTCTGTGCCAAGAACCTGTGTCTGTATAAGTCATAGGCCCTAAGGAAAACTACTACTATTATTCTTCTAAACAAATGTAAAATTAAATTAACTTCTAATGATTATCATTATACCCATAGATTAATGCATCTTTCAACCCTCATCCAAGAAGCTTCTATTTGTAGTAGATGACATTTAATACAGAGATCTAAAACTGGTCAGGGTGCAGAGATATTCCAAAACATCTAATATATGGCAAATGGTTGATGTCTATGTGTATAAGTATGAAATCACTTCCAAGTGATTAAGAAAAAAATGACCAACTGGACCACAAGTTCTTAACTTAGTATAATAGGGTTGCTAGGGAGATTGTAAAAGATTATGATGAACAGACTCTACCTATACATAATCTTGTGTATTGGTTTTGAATATGGCCCAGACTTCAGTATTTTAAATACCTTAGATGACCCTAATATGCAATCAAAGTGGAGAATTACTGAACTTGACTCTGTCTTCTGAGGGAGACGTGTGCTTTGTTTATTGTTATATTCCTTGTGCCTAAGCCCATGTATGACATATAGTAATTCAATATATAATTATTTCATTAAAAATTACCAATTGTGTAACTGGTGCATAGCTGAGAATTTAGATGTAGTTGTTAAGGCATCTAAATAGCAACATTCTCTAATCTTTTAGGTTATTCAGGGGCCCAAGGAGGGTCCCATATAATATTTAACAAAAGTCCTCCTTAAGAAGCTGTAAGCCTTCATAACTAACAGTAAATTATACTTGTTTGATGGTGAAAATGTAAAGGTTTCTGAAAGAAAATAATATACATGTTATGAACTCAAGATGTTTGTAATTTACACATGCTAAATGTTTTCTTCTGTGATCTTTCTTTTGCTTGTCACATTAAGTAGTAATAGAAAGTCACATATCACATGATTGTATTCAAATGTAGCTCCATAGAAAACTGATCTCTTAAAAACTGCGAATAAAATGATAGTTGGTAGAAGACTGAGAATGGTAAGAAGATGATTAATGTGTTAAGTCATAATTAGATAGTATGTAGGACTGATGTTCTATTGCACAGTAAGGTTACTATAGGTAACTATAATATACTTTATATTTAAAAATTAGAAAATAAGCATTTTTATATGAAAAAATTACTGGGGTTAATGATTCCAGAGACTGAGTGTCTGTGATCATCATTATGGAGACCATGGCAGCAGGCAGATAGGCATGGCACAGGAGCAGTAGCTAAGATCTAACATCTGATCCACAAGTAGGAGACAGAGAAAGAGAGCTAACTGGAAATGGTGTAGGCTTTTTAAAACCTCAAAGCCACATTCAGTGGCATGCCTCCTCCACTAAGGCCACATCTTCTAATTCTTCCCAAATAATACCAACAATTGGGGGCCAAACATTCAAATACATTTTCCTACTGGGCCATTCTCATTGAGACCACCACAATACCACTCATAATTGCTTGAAGTTACAAAGTCTTATTTCAGAGTGCCACATTCTCCCCCAGTTTAATGATTTTTATTGGCTATGTGTGTCACCCAAACATTCTTTATAAAGATCATCTCAACTGCAATAAACATCTGTAAAAGTACTGAATTCTGCCCCCTCTTCTGAAATGTTCCTTAACCCTTAGGTGAAGGAGTGTTTTGTAGTGTATCCACTGGGACTGAGCTCTACAACTCTGCCTTTTGTTGCTCATGATTTCTGTAATTGTCTCCATCTGTTTCAAAGGGAAGTTTCCTTGATGAGGGATGAGGACTACATTTATATGTGGGTATAAAGATGAATATTTAGAATGTAGTTATGGATTGTGTGGTTTAGTAAAGTGGTAGTTGTAGGTTCTTCTCCAAGATTCATGACTTCAAGCCTACACAAAGAGCTACAGGTAACAACGGAATGCTTAGGGCAGGAGAAATAGTCTTCCCAAGGGAAGAGCACACCAACAGGTTATCCAATATCAAATTCTCATACATACATATATACATACATGTACATACAAGTATCATTATACAGACAGAAAACATAAATACAAGTAACATTATACAGAAATAGTAGGTTATATTTAGGAATATATAAGCATATACATATATGTATATAATAACAATTAATGAAAGAAGAGGCCATGTATTTCAAAGAGAGCAAGAAGAGGTATATGAAAGAGTTTTAGAAGAAGGAAAGAGAATGGGGGTGATGTAATTATAATACCAAAAGTAAAATTAAAAAACCAGTTAATTCACATACATATGCAGGCACACACACACACACACACACACACCACTGAATTCAAGGATTTGCTTACCATTAGCAATGGCAGACTCATCCTTCCTCACCTACTCTGAGAGGCTTGAGTAGCCACCCGTTTCACTGATCATCCTGTCAGTTGCTGAGCCTGCTATTCCATTTCAAGCAGCAGGCATGGGAGTTTATTTTAAGTCAAGGAAAATGGATTTCGGGAGAGGTGGAATGATCCATGGAGACAAGTGGGAGAGTTCAGGCAGGTGCCTAGAAACAGGAGTTGAGGAGATGAATGAAAGGTACCTCTGAGGTGACCTCCTTTGCAAGGCCCAGTTCTTAGATACACCTTCTCTGTTAATACTTTTAATACATAGATGACCCATTGCAAATCTATGTTAAACTTTCCTCCTGAAATCACTCCAGCTTCCTCTTCTTTTAAATATGCATTTTAAAAGGTTTCACAAAAAAATCAAGAAATGCGGATATATATATATCCTATATATACTGTTTTATTTAAATATAAAATGTTTCAGAATATCACATGGGACCACATAAATTTAACTAAAAATTTATGTTTTCATTTATCAATTAAAAATACATTTCATTTAAATAAAATAAAATGATAATGTGGACAAATATGATGTCAGGTGTGTCTGCTTTTGCTTTTCATGTTATGAAGAGGAAGAAAGCAAAAAATATGTTGCGAGCAAAAGTCCTTTGTGGAAATTACAAGAAACTTTCTAAGCCTGTTGGCACAGTGCTGTTTCTCAATTATCCTTCTTGTAGCTTACAATTCTGAGATCCACTACATTCTTAATTGGGCCTCAAAAACTTTTCCAAACAAAAAAAAAAAATGTCATACTAGTTTCTATCACTTACCCTTTGTCATGACTTCAATGACTTCAGAGTTTTGTGTTAAACCCCAGGGTTATGACTCCAATTTAAATATGTAAATTTAAGAATTGTAGTGCCAGTGCCCTTTCTTTTTTGTGTAGATTGGCTCCAAACAGTGGTGTAGCTGGAATTTGATAATTACTTTGGCCTATTGTAAATCAAGTTGGGTAGTGAATCAGGTAACATTTAACTAACTGATTGTATTTTCCTTTTTATTAATTCCATGTTTTCAACTGAGTTGATGTATGGATGAAGCAGTAAAAACATTGAAATGCTTTTAGAAAATGCTGTTATATTTTACCACACAGTGTCTTAAGAATGCTAATGTTTAGAGCTGACATGAGAATTAAAATGCAGCTTTAGCTGAAGGAAGGAATACTCCTTGATAACAGTGGATACAACGTACATGTAGTGAAAATGACAAGTGTTCTCTTAAGTGAAGAAATAGATGTCCTATATAAAAGATGTCTGTGTCATTGCAAGAGAATGTGCATGTGCATTACTCATCTCTGCTCAGGCACAACATTCAAATCATTTCCAAGTGTTCCTACTGAATTACTGTCTCTGAGTTTGTACTTCACATTTAACACTCAATTTGACTCTTCACAGAAGCACAGTAGCAAAGTAGCATAGAAACTAAGGGTCAAAGAATAGCTTAATCAGAAAATCCCAGCTTCATGCAGTGGGTCTAAGAGGGCTACAGTCAGTGCTCTGTGAAAGTGAAAGCTCTACAGATGTTATATGGGGTTATTTTTACTCATGTAAGCTGGGCATTAAAACAGCCTTAGTTTTGCTGATTATTACACTTTCTCTAATTACTCATCCAAAAATATCAAAGTAGAAAAAAATGACAAAAAATAACTTCTGTTGTATTAGTCTTACCTAAGGAATTTCAGCTAGTTGGGGCTTTTGTTGTTTGCTTGGATTCCTTTTACTTCGGGGGATTAATTCAGTTCACACGTATAAGAGTGAAAGACTCTTTTCTGTAAGGTCTGTACTAGTTGAGGATGATTTTTAATTAATACAGTAAGTGATTCCAGACATTTCTTTTGAATAGAATTACCCCATCCCCACTAACAGTCATCCACACCAAGGGCATTGACATGGGACAAGATCAAGGAGGGAGCTGACCTTTCACCTTATTCTATATTAGAAGAGAACACTGGTGGCAACCCTCTTTAAGCATTACTTTTTCTTAATTAAGCGATTGGTTGGAGTAGGGGACAAAAGACTTTCCTGATATACTTCTCCCTAGCTCCTGACATATTCCTTTCTCCTTGAAGCAGCAAGTAGATATCACTAAGACATTTGCTCCAGTGAGAAAACAACAGCTAGGGGACAGCGGCCTTCTAATAGATTTTTCTTTGGAGGCACAACTTGCTTAGGAAGGAGCTTTATCTTTGGAATTTAGACACAACTCATTTGCACTATCATCGATTTAATTGTTTATTCTCCATCCCCTTTCTCCCTGCTCTCTCTAGCCACTGTTGCAGGCAGCTTGATTTGGATTAAGCTTGTCATACTGCTCTTGTGACTGCATAATACTTCTTGAATGCAGATGGTGTTTTGCATGACTTCTCTTCACAATGAAATAGTTTGTGCAAACTGCTCAGGCAAATCTGGTTTTATGTGTTATGACAATTGCTTCCCTCCTATGGGAGTGTATTAGTTTCTTTTCTCTTCATTGTAACTAAATACTAGTAACATGTGGGAAGAAGGAATCATTTCAGTTCACCATTGTCATGACAAGTAAAGTATGGTGGTTGGGATCTGACCTTAATTTGTGAATTTGAGACTCCTCACATCTTGATAGCAGAAATGGGGGGGGGGGGGCAAAATAGAGATGGTTAAGTGGGGAGAGGGGGAAGGAGGGAGGGAGGAGAAGGAGTTAAAGAGAAAGTGACTTTAAACACAGAAATGGCTTTTCCCTGTAATTAATATCCTCTTCTTCCATAGTAAATAAGCAGCATTCCATACATGACTTCCCCCCTTCAATTTCACCTATGATGATCATTTCTTCCCTTTAACATACAGGCACTCTCACACATTCTTCTGAACATTCACGCTTTGTAATTCTCACTTCCTCTCACAGACTAGATAAATACATACAGTAATTTTATTATAATGTGTTCCAGGAAAACCCTCAAAATAAAACTAAAGGCAACTTATAGGCAAACAATCTTATAATATTTTAAAAGTGCTTAACATAAGCTCTAAGATGCTTGGACATGACATCCAAGATGACATTCTTTATGGCTATTGTCAGTTTAGATTGCTCTAAGATTTTAGTAGATTCACTTAGGCCAGAGTTCTTCTACCTCAGCAATACTGTCATTTGAGGCAAGATAAATGTTGCTGTGGAGTGACTGCTCTTTGCCTTACAGAACATTTAGCAACATCCCTGGCCTGTAACTGCTGCTTGCTAGTCATGCCCCTTTTCTGAAGTCATGAAAGTCAAAAATTCCCCCAGTGTTGCCAAATATCACAAAATGAAGAGGAGAGGCCCAAACTGATCCATATTGAGAAATATTGATGTAGAATACCTTTGGATTGGTTTTTCATTGAATGTTTCAATAATTTCTCAATATACATTATATAGGCAACTTGTCAATACTTCAAGATATACTGTTTGTGTTATTCTCATGACCCTTAATATCCTTCCAATACCTAAATTCTTAAAATGAGTGTCACTTTTTCTATTATTGTAACCTAATTAGTCAGGAATCTTTAATATCCATACACAAACTCTTATCCATTCATAACCATTATCTCTCACTAGACGGTAACCTATTGGATATCACCAAGATTTTCTGTGCTTTCGTATGCATCTGTTTCTGCTCTGATCCTACTGTGGTTTTCTGACCATCAATTTTAAAGCTGCTGAAATATTTTGGCTACATTCACTGCCTTGTAACTTTGATGGAAAGACTGAAGACCATTTATTTTAATGTTTGGGGTATTTTTCTAAGAATTTTTACCTAGCCCTGCTTCTAAATATATCATGTTCTATTTATTTATTTATTATGTCTACTCTTTCAACACAGCTGCTGCTATAAGGTTGAGATGCAGCACACATTTAAAAACTTATGGGTCCACTGAAATTTTGAACCCCTTGGCTTTCCCAGGAATAGGACACAGATACATCTTATATTTAAATACAACTTTGATTTTTATAAACGTCATTGTGCCATTTAAGCAATAAATATTGGAGCATGAACTAGGTTGACTTTCTGCTGAGAAGTGCTTAAAGCCTTTTAATAGAAAACAATAGGAATTGTCAAACATTGACTCATGATCTCACTGAAGCAATTTCTCTTAGAAAGACTTTCATCACACAGAAAATTTATCCTTGCTCAAATTGGTCTAGAACATGTGTCTAGTTAAAATCTCTTATGAAGTTTTATGGAGCTCATTTCTCTTTATTTTATGAATAAAAGGCATGTTTTTAAAGTGCTACTAGCTTCAAACATAGTTTATTTTGCCTACATGTATATTTGCAGGCAAAGTGGAAGATACATTTCATTTTAGATCAGGTATTCACTAGGCAAGGTACTTTCTTAGGGAAGAGTGTCCACTGGTAAGTTGTCCATGACCCCACACATATGCTCATTTGGGAGCACTAACTGAAAACTCAGTGGTTTATTTATAAAGAGAGATAAAGAGGGAGGCTATGAAGTCACTAGGGATATTGAAGAATATTTAGAGGAATCAGTAAGAGCTGAAGAGAGGGAGGAGTATGGATATGGTCAAGGTACATTGTATACATTTATATATTTTCAAAAATAGTATATGATTAATTGCTTTGAAGGACAGAAATGAGAATTCTTTCCAATAAGACACTAACTTGTTGTTATGCTACCAGTCTGTGCTTTCTACCCCAGGCCAGCTGTCTTACAACAGAAATCATGAGAAAGTAGTAGAAACTTGTCAGAGTTCATACAGTGGTATGGAACCTTTACAATTGTATCAGCCACCAGATTTCTTTCTTGAATATTTTTAGCCATATTATGCTACTCTCATTGAGTTTTGGCTAAATGTTAATTGTTATAATGTGTTATAACTGCTATTTAGAACAGTTGAGAAGGGAAAATCAAAATCAAAACCAGACAATAACTCATATTGCTCATTCTAGCTTCAGATCAACACAGTTGGCATGTGTTAAACAGGAAACTACCTTTTAACAGCTAACCACCATTTTAAAAATCCATCAAACTTCATTTATTTCCTTTCTTTCTTCCATCTTATTGTCTTTCCTTGAATTATTTAGTTGGTGATGATGATCCTCATTTATTATTTTGTCCTTTAATGCTTTGGTTAGATTTTGAAAATACTGGTGTAGCTGCTACAAACATGTACTCCTTGCTGATATAATAATCTAGTAAAAATAAAAATGTTGTCTATGATAGACCACTAAGAAAGTTAGATAAAAGTTGGCATTTACCAGGAAGTGGTGTCACACGCCTTTAATCCCAGCACTCGGGAGGCAGAGCCAGGTGGATCTCTGTGAGTTTGAGGCCAGCCTGGTCTACAGAGTGAGATCCAGGACAGGTACCAAAACTACACAGAGAAACCCTGTCTCAAAAAACCAAAAAAAAAAGTTGGCATTTAATTGCATTTACTCATTGCACACTTGAATTTGAGTTCACTGCTCAAGTATGGAAGGTGGTTAATTTTCATGTTCCTTTGAGTAGGATGTGCTTACAATTGGAGTGAAAAAATGATTTTGTCTTTCCATATATATATATATATATATATATATATATATATATAGTTTCCTTAATAGAAACAGTTTCTATGTGTTCCCATGTCTGGAAAGAAAATACTTTATAGAATTCCAGTACAGTTTCTTTCTTAATTAAACATTTAATTCAAAAGCACTTACAATGTATTAGACTTTATTTTTGTTTAATGAAAGTTGTTTTCCTTAATAATTAAATATATTATTAATGCATCTGCTCCCTATGTATTCATGTTGAACTAAATATTTACCATGCCTTATGCTGGGCACTATAGGTACAAATGGACAAGATATCTTTCCTTAACAGTTTGGTAGGAGAGAAAATAACACAAAATGACTATGGCTGCTAGAACAAGGGCTACAGTATAAATATGTCAATGTGTCACAGCAGACAGAAGGAACTGATTTTGTAAATAAGGACATAAAATGGGCTATAGAAGGAAATGGTGACATTTAATTTGGTCTTTAAAGGATACATGTTTCCCAGTTAAGGAAATAAGAATATACATTGGGGGAGTAGATCAGATTTGTTTCAAGCAGCTGAGAACATAAACTCAAGCATGGAAATGGCAATTATTTTAAGCAGGATTCTGGAATAATTTGATTTCCATATTAATGATAGAATTTTGCTAACAGTATTGAGGATGGACTAGAGTGAGAAAAATACAATATGTAAAGGAACCATGTATTAGTAAACTACAATTATCCCATTTGGATTGATGAGTCTCCAGATTAAGACATGGGCATTATGAATGGAAATTAAGAAATATTTTAAACAGATCATAGTAACCAATTATGGAAAAGGAAGAACAAAAGAAAAATGACCCAGGGGGAGAAAGAAGAACAGATTTAGTGGGGTAGGTAATGTTGAGAGGAGGTCATGGGCCATAGGAGAAATCCTACTATTATTTTGCTAAGGAACACCACAATAGAATAACTCCTAAGGATATATTGCTAAACCTATAGATCAGAGCATCATTCAGTCCTCATCAGAGAATCTTCTTTTTACAGTAGATGGGAATTAACAGAGACCTACCACTGGAAAATGTGCAGAGACAGAATCTTTGGAGCATTCAGGCAGGCCTAAGTGTGATGTATTTTTCATACCCCCCTCCTCAAGGTTCAAAGATCAATGCAGAAGAGGAGGTGGAAGGATTATAAGATCCAGAGGTGACAGATGACTCCAAGGGAACAATAAAGTCTAGACATCACAGGGCAGTTGCACATATGAGCTCACAGAGACTTTGATAACATGTTCAATTCCTGCACATGTTCAACAGACAAAATTCCAGCACTGAGAAGGAGAAGTGGACCCAAAGTCCCACCCATAACCAAGTAACAATTTAGAATTGATAACTGCTGGGAAAAGGAAAATCAGTTTTCGTTAATAAGTGCCTCTGGATATATCAACCACACTTCAGAGCAGTCCACATGCCCAGGAGTAGTTGGCCAACACACAACTGACCTCATTGTTTTATGTGTGTGTGTGTGTGTGTGTGTGTGTGTGTGTGTGTGTGTGTGAACATGCATGCATGGTTTTTGCTTAGTTTTCTATTTTTTCTCTTACTGGCTTTTTGTATTTGTTTGTTTTGATTTTTGTTTTCAGATACTGAGAGAGAAAACCACGAAGCTATGTAGGTAGGAAGGAAGGGAGGACCTAAATGAGTTGGGAGTGAGGAAAATAAAAACTAATAAAAAATTAATAAAAAGAAAATTACTATAGGATATCAGGCATTTGGGACTTTGCAACTTGAGTTCAGGAGAAACATCAGAGTTACAGACACAGAATTAAGGGTATTATCATAAATGAAATAATTAAAAATAGGGACCCAATAAAGCCACAGAATTAGAGAATATATTCTGAAATCCGAAGAAGAAAGAGGATATATATCAAGTGGAAAGACAGACTTTATGGAATTGGTAGAAAAAGAGATGCACACCAGAAGAGTTAAGCAGTAGTAACTGGACAAGAGGAAGACCAAGATATAATGGTGTTGAGGAAATGAAAGAATAGAATGTCCAGATATGGGAAAAATGTGATGAGAAAAAAATTAATGAAAAGAGAAAGATGGGTAGAAAAATTAAAAGATTTAGAGATATTAAGAATGAGATTAGGCAAAATGCTTACATTGCATGCAAGAGGCTTTAAGTTCAATCAGCAGCAGTTCATAAACAAAGCATGGTGGTATACATCTATAGTCCCAGCACTCCACAGGTGGAGGCATAAGAATCAGAAGTTCAAAGTCATCCTTCTTTTTTTTTTTTTTTTTTTTTTTTTTGAGACAGGGTTTCTCTGTGTAGCTTTGCATCTTTCCTGGAACTCACTTTGGAGACCAGACCGGCCTCGAACTCACAGAGATCCACCTGCCTCTGCCTCCCGAGTGCTGGGATTAAAGGCGTGCACCACCACTGCCCAGCCAAAGTCATCCTTCTTTTGCTATACAGAAAGTTCAAGGTCTGTTCAGACTATGTAAGATACCCAGTGTCAAAAGAAGACTAAATGGTGGGGTGTGGCATAAAGGAGGAGGAAGAGGAAAGAGTTTGAATGATGAGAGAGGAAGGGGAAGAAGTAGAAAAGTTCAAAGGGAGAATTCGATAAGTGAGCAGAAAGAGAACAGAGAGGAGTAGGAGAGAGAGATTTTGATATTCAGATTTTCTGATTTTATGCCTATACATTTTTTTATAGCTGTACTCACAGACACATGCTTTACAGGAGTTTAAAGATTCTTTGCATGTGCTACTCAACATTACATTTTATACAAATTAGTTGAGTTATGATAGATTTTCTATTTAAATCCACAAGACTCTAATCTCATAATTATACACTAAAATATATTTCCTCACTTCCACTGAATCTGATTTTGTATTTTAATGGGATCACTAATCATGTCCCTAATTCTAAATTTGTTGTTCACTTTTTCCTGACTTCCTTCTATTCCTTCCTAATCCTCACCAGTGATCACAAGTTCCTTATGCACTTTGTATGTGACATCTGACCTGACAATCTTGCATACATATTTCCTCCATGACTTGTTTCTTTTACCAACAAGCAGCTGAAAACAATAGAAAATTAATATCTCCTTACTGATCATCCCCACAGCACATTTACTATGTTTTCACACTCATGGATTTCAAATCCTTATCATTGAAATGTATTTTAATATAAAAAATGTATAATAGCTGGGCACACCTTTGGTGCATGTCTTTAATCGCAGCACTCGGGAGGCAGAGGCAGGCAGATCTCTGTGAGTTCGAGGCCAGCCTTGTCTCCAGAGTGAATTCCAGGACAGGCTCCAAGGCTACACAGAGACACACTGTCTCGAAAAAAAAAAAAAGTATAATAAACATTTTATTCATTCAGTCCATTCAAAATAGCACAAATGTAGAACAATATGGACAAATCTGTGTTTAAGTGAAAAGTGAAAGATTGGACCTATGAGACATTACTGTAAATTATTTGGTGCTACTGTAAGATTCATTATAAGTGAGCACAGAATTGAAAGTGACTTTATAATATGCAAGTGATGGCTAGTAATAAACCAAATTCAGCTGGATATGGTGCCTCACACTAATAATGTGAATTTTTTGGTGGGACAAATTGTAAACAAATATTTTTTCACCCCCAGTGATGGTAGTAATGACAGAACAAAAGAATGGTTCTACTCAGTGCAGCTTGGTGACTATGCTAGTTGATTTTGTCAACTTCGCACAGCTGGAATTACTTGAGAAGAGGAAACCCCACTGAGAAAATCCTTCCACAAGTTTAACCTGTAGGAAAGTTTGTGGGTCAATTTCATATTGAGTGATTGATGTGGGAGGGCCCAGCCCATCATTGACAATGCCACCCCTGGGCAGGGAGTCTTGGGACACAAAAGAAAGCAGGCTGAGGAAGTCCTGTGAAGCAAGCCCATAAGCAGTGTTCCTCCAAGGCCTCTGCTTCAGCTCCTGCCATGACTTCCCTCTGTGCTAGAGTGTGACCAGAGAGTTGTAAGATGAAGTAAAGCCTTTCCTCCACTACCTGTTTTTGGTGACGGTGTTTTATCACAGCAATAGAAACCCCAAGACAGTGAATCAATGGTTGAGTTTATTGGAGTTACACAGGAACATGGATGATCAAAGAAGCTGTATTACTGGAAAACTCATTCAACCTTGAGGCCTCTTGACTCCTGAGAGTTGTATCTCTGTAGGTCTTCTTCCCGCGAACTGCTTACTACATTTATGACATGAAGATAGGACTTACAAGTTTTGAAACTTTCCAAGCATCCCAATCTTTTAAAATTGTCTTTGTTTCTTGAATCTTATTATCCTCCTTCTATCCTCCAGAAGGGATTATTTAAGTTCAAGGAGAAGAACTACACAAGATCCCAGCACTTGGGAAACTGAAACAGTAGGGCTGTCACTAGTTCACAGCCATCCATGATTACACAGGCAGTTTTAGAGCAACCGGGTTACAATGGGAGACAGAACAAAACAGTATATAACTGTAGTCAATTTAGGTATGACTATTAGGGAGTAAAAAAAAAGTCACAAGTGAGGGACACCTAGCTTGATAACCATAAGTTATTTAACTTTTCAATGTCTGACTAAATATGTCATAGTGACATCTAATGTGAATTAGGTCTTTGTTGCTTAAGATATATCTTTCTTTATTTTATTTTTTATTTAATATATTTTAATTAAAGTATAATATCATTTCCCCCTTCCAACCCCTCCTATGCCCCTTCCTTCAAAATCTTCCCATGTTTCCTCCCATCTACCTCTCAAATTGATGGCTTTTGTCCTTCATTTTTGTTACACACACACACACACACGCACACACACACACACACACACACACACACAATCTGCTGAGTCTGTTTGTGTCATTTGTGCCTGTAATGTACCTATGTGCCTATAAGATTTCAGGACTGAGGACTTTGTGTTGGAAAACCAATTAGAGGACCCATCATTGAGAAAGGCTAATTCATTCTCTCTCTCTCTCTCTCTCTCTCTCTCTCTCTCTCTCTCTCTCTCTCTCTC
>CABHPQ010094888.1:660-12504 GCA_902168405.1 Peromyscus aztecus | reverse complement strand
CTCTCTCTCTCTCTCTCTCTCTCTCTCTCTCTCTCTCTCTCTCTCTCCAGTCTTTAGTTGCCTGTAGATCATTGTGTGGGCATGGACAGAATGAGATTTCTCTCCTTTCCACATTATCATGTCTACTAATATTGTCTTTGTTCAGTGAAGCATGAATTTAATCAATCTTATCAATAAAGACAGGAGTCAGGTATCAGGGTAAAACCTGAAAGATCAGAGAAGCAGAGGAGCAGCCACCAGTGACTTCTTACCTCTCTGGATTCTTAGACCAAAAGGACCAAGATACTGTCTCTGTCCTGCATTATCACTTCCTTTCTCCTCTCTGTACAGACCTCCAGACCTCTATGGTTAACTAGTGGCTACCTCTACCCTCTGATCTCCCAGGCAAGCTTTATTTGTCAGAACACTACAAAATATCACACAACAGTTCAGGTCTTATTTAAGCAGCATTTCTAGGAGACACAGTCTCACAGTTGACTTCCTGGTCTTTCAGAACAAATAGTCTTTCTGGCTCCTCTTCTGTGATGTTCCCTTGGCTTTAAGTGTGACAGTTGATTTGAAGATATAGATTAGCTGAGGTTGAGCTCAGCATGTTCTTTCTGTTGAACACTGCATTGTGTCCAATTGCAGTTTTCTGTAATTATCTGCATTTCTCTGTAAAAAGAAGTTTCTTTGATGAGGGATAGTAACTACAAGTCTCTGTGGGTATAAGAATAAGTTTCAGAATGTAGCTGGCAGTTATGCTGGTCAAGTAAAGTGAGAATAGTAAGTTCTAAGATCCATGAACTCACTGTTCCCAGTTATTTGGATAGGTTTGGAGAACCTGGCATCATTTCCTTCTTGATGAGTGGTCCTTAAGTTCAACTAAATATCTATTGGTTTTCATGAAGATATGAGTTCCACTATTGTACCTTTAGGGATATCTTGCCATGCTGAGTTTTGTTGTAGTTCACAGCTGGATCAGGTTATATATTGCTTCCCCATCTTGATAGTTTGTGCTATGCCAAGTACCTTTTGTTACCCTGGGAGCAAGACTAAGCAAAAAGGCTTCCAGGCTAATAATATTGATGATGATGATGATAATAATAATAATAATAATAACCAAATATTTTCAACCACTGAGAGGCAACAAAGAACAACAGTAATAACCTATGTTTTGGCAGTCACTTGGACTATCCTGACCAACGACTTGAAAGGAAGTTTCTCATACTTGGTACTGGGGTTTTTGTTAAGTATTCTAGCGCTATTGTGAGTACTTTCAGCCCAAGTAGTATGCATGAATATGTACACATATACATACATAACACATATACTATTATATTAATTATATATAATTTTAGCTAGATATAAAATAATATGATTCCCTTACGCTTTGTTAAATAACCTTGGTGTTATTTGTCCCTTTTCTCTCCTTCTGTATTGACCTTCGTTCCTCTTCTCCAATTATTGTTCCTCTCTCTATTTTTCCCATTTCCCCTTTCATATTACCTGTATCCTGCTAGTTCCCTCTCAAGCCTGCCACCCCTTGTCCTTTATACATTCCTGGTTTTTGTAGTTACTTCATATTATATATTTACATCTGAAGATTTGGATGTAGGAACCACAGATGAGAGAGAGCATGTGGTGATTGCCTTTCTGGGTCTGGGTTATCCTACTTAATATGATCCAACTATCTACTTGTAGATATCATCTTTTTCATTAAACTATATAGTATTCCTTTGTACATATGTATCACATTTTCATTATTCATTCATCAAAGGATATTTAGGTTGTTTCCATTTCCTAGCTATTTTGACTAGGTCAGCTATTAACATGGCAGAGCAAGTATCTGTGGAGTAGGATGTTGAGTTCTTTGGGCATATACTAAGGTATGGAATAACTGGTAGATTTATGTTTTTATCATATGGTAGACTTACTTTTGTCTTTTTGAAAGTTCTCCATACTGATTTCTGTAGTGGCTGGACCAGTTTGCAATCCTCCAACATTGAATTAGGACTTCCTTCTCTCTTTTCCCCACCTCCCCTCCAGCATTTACTGTCAATTGTTTTCTTGGTATTTGCCATTATGACTGTGGTAAGAAGAAATCACAAAGTTATATTAATTTGCATTTCCTTGATTGCTAGGGATGCTGAACATTCTTTGAGATGGTATTTCTTAGCTATTTTCTTATCTTCTCTTGAGTACTGTCTGTTCAGGTCTCTCAGGACCATTTTGAATAGGACGATTTATTTTTGTGACATTTTAGATTTTTAGTGCTTATATATCTTGGATATTAATCTTTTGTCAGCTGTATAGCTGGCAAAGATTTTTTCCAACTCTGAGGGCCCCACTTGTCATTTGTTGAACTTAATTTTGGGCAATCAAAGTCATCCTATTCAGAAAGTCATTTCCTATTTTTTTTCCAGTAGGATAGTGCTTATGTTTTCTAGAAGTTTTAGGATTTCAGGTTTCACATTGAAGTGTTTTCTCCACCTTGAGTTTGTTTTTGTATGAGGAGATAGTTAAAAAATTAATTTCACTCTTTTGCATGTGGACACTCAGTTTTCTCAACACCATGTGTCAAAGTTATATTTTTTCCATTAAATATGAAACATTACCTCAATATGGCAAAGTCATGTGAGATAACATGTTGAATTATTAACAGGAGTCTTCTATGAGATCATTTCAATCAAAACAGATGTTATAAGGGACACAAATCTCAGAAATGATGAACATATTGGAAAGCAATTGTGTGCCTATTTTGGGGGAGACATAAACAAGCATTCATTGTCTTAAGACAGAACAAAGAAACAATGCTGCTCAAGTCTAACTTGAGTTTACTTCTGGAGGAGGATTTCCTATGGGAGTGTGAGTAAAGTTTTATTCACACTAGTCTATGTATTTCTGAAGCCATATTTCAAAACTATTCTACTCTAGAATTGGTAACAATTCAGGGAAACACTATCATTGGAGTTCCCTGTACAGTTTGCAGGCAGCTACTTCATGGGAAGGGCAACTTCTCCCCAACCACTCCTTTGTTATTATTAATATTTTATTAAAATTTTCCAATAGATTTTATTTATTCTGTCTCTCCCCAACTTTTCCCAAATCTTTCCTACCTTTCTACTCACCTAACTTTGCTTTTATATCTCTCTTACATTAAAAAAAACCCTCAAAATGAAGACCAAACTGCTGTGGGATGTTCTGTATGTTAAATGTGTTGCTCTGATTGGTTATTAAATAAGACACTGATTGTCCAGTAGCCAGGAAGTATAGGCAGGACAAGGAGAGAAAGGAATTCTGGGAAGTGGAAGGCTGAGGCAGAGAGACACTGCCAGCCTCCGCCATAAGGTGTTAAGATGCCGGTAAGCCACTAGCCACGTGGCAACTTATAGATTAATAGAAATGGGGTAATTTAAGATAGAAGAACAGCTAGCTAGAAGCCTGCCATGGTCATACAGTTTATAAGTACTATAAGTCTCTGTGTGTTTACTTGGTTGGGTCTGAGCAGCTGCGGGACTGGCGGGTGAGAGACATTTGTCCTGACCGTGGGCCAGGCAGGACCAGAACAACTCTAGCTACACCAAACCAACCAACTCAACAAACAAACAACAAACAAAGCACAATAAAACAAAAAAAATGCCAAAACAAAAAGCCTACAAAAAATGCAGTCCTTCTTGTGCTGTCTAACTACTCCTGGGCAGGCATCTGCCCTGAAGTGTGAATAATATGTCCAGTGACACTCCATTGGAAAAAACTGAATTTTCGTTTGCCAGCTTGTATCAATTGGAAATAGCTTCTGGGTTAGGGGTGGGACTTTGGGGTCCACTTCCCCCTCTCAGTATCACCGAGCAATTGTTTATTACTTTTATAAGCGTGAAGAGTTGGTGATCTTGTAAATTTGTGAGCTTCCTCAGTCTTTGTCTTCTCTCTCCTTCCTTCAGGATGGAACTTCCTTTTTTAAAATTATATTTTATTTTTGAGACAATAATATAATTAGATTATAATAAAGTCACATCATTTTCCCCTTCCCTTTCCTCCTTCCCAAGTCTACCATATAGCCTCTTCGTTCTCTTTCAAATTCATGGCCTCTTATTTCTATAATTGTTACATACAACAAAAGCTACACAGTCCATCTAACAAAAACCCCAAGCCCATACATGAGAAGACCTCTGTTCAGTTGTCGGTCAGAATAGAACATTCTAATTCAGGAGAAGCAGATATAATAGAAATATCTTCTTTGTGCAGACACATTTTCTAATGCCTTCTACTTATGAATGGGACTTTGTGTTTGTACATAATTTGCATATAAGTAAAATGTTGTGGCTACTTTATATCAATTAAAAGCTAATACTCCAGATATAAAAGTTCTCTATATAAGGTCACAATATTTTGTTTAACTATAATCATTTTCTGAATTAATATGATTTTCATGATTAAAAAAGTTAGAAAACAAATTGTAATATTAACAGTGTCCTATGCTAGTGAACCCAATGTGAGTCAAACCTATTTAAAGTTCCAAGAGGATACTTTTTCTTATTATATTTTCTGCTTGATTTCCCTAAGTTGAAGTGAAATGGATGAAGAATTTTAATTTATCATTTTTGCATTCAAATATAAAAAGTCATTGGGTGCTAGTTGAAAATTTATGAAGTGGCAGTCTTGTTAATAAAGATAAATGAGAATACTTGTTTTATTAATATTAATGTTGCACATAATGTAGCTTTGCTAAGTAAATATAGGGTTACATTTTGCAAACTTTGCAAATTAAGTATCTATAGCAATAATGGAGCTTAAGCTCAAGTTGCATTTTTCAGGTGCTATTTTAATTGTAGGCAGTCTTTTAAACAGAGAATAACTAATATGCATTTGAAATATTTGTGAGATTTTTAATAACAACCTTTCTGATTTCTGAGATTTGTAGCTATATCTCAATCACCATACTTGTAAAAGTGTGAACTTATGGTATTTGAGAAGCCTAAAATTGTCTGGTTTAATATAAGCCAGTCCCATCACTGTGAGTTCCAAAACAGAGCCACTTTTGGAGGGCTACAGTAAAATGCTTGCTGTCATAAGAAGAAAGTAGACCGTGCTTTTTTTCTGTGGGAGATGGGAATTAAATTGATAGAGAGAAATGGAAAATAAACAAGGAGAAAGACTCAGCCATGCCATCATTTCAATCATTTATTTACTCATTAAGTAGTTACATGCATCTACTATATACCTACCCCTGTGCTAAGTTGTATAAATAATAAAGATGAGACAGTGAAGTCCTTTTTCCCAGAGATAGTCAACACTATTTCTCAGGTATAGAAGCTTCTGTGGTCCTATAGTATTCTCTTAGTTGTTGGGATAATGTTGCGCATTTGTGGTCTATGTATTAACTTACTTAAGATAATTAAGATGTTGAGATGGAGAAGAGAGGTTAGTGTTGTAGCTGAACAGGGCTGTTAAATAACTCAATTATTCTCGACTTTCTTCTTTATCTCTTCATCACATGAACAGTGTTTTCCTTTCTCAATCAAGGTCATCACACTCATTATAATATTTTTCATGTTCCATTCATTTCTCTGAAAATTCCCTAATTTTATTTTTCTTTATAGCTAAATGAAATTATATATGTGTGTTTGTATTTATGTATATATGTGTATATGTATATATATATATACACATATATATATATATATTACACTTCCTTATCAGTTCATCACTTGATGGGATTGTTTAATTTCCTATCTATTATGAATTGAGCATCAATGAGCATAGATGTTAAATACCTCTGTGGTAAGATGTTGAGTCCTTGGGGTGTCTGGCCAGTAGTAGCATAGCTAGCTCATATGGTAGTTCTAATTTTAGCTGTCTAATAACTTTCATACTGAGTTTTGGCGTGTTGCATAAACTGGTATAGTAATTTTTTTTAAATATTGCATGAGACTTCAATATCTAAAATAATTTAGAAAATGGAGTTTTCTGGTTTAGGAAGTATTGTTGCTCAATGTGTCACCTGATTGGGCTCTTCTTCATGTCATTTCTCAGCCCTCTATGTGAATTTACTTTTGTGAATTCTTAGGGATATGGACAAGATTAAATTCACTGTGGTGCTAATATCGCCTCAGTGTCTGATCACTCACTGACTATGGCTTATATTTTATTTTACATTTCAAAACTGTGATATTAGTTATTTTGTAAAAAAAATTAATTTAAATAGAAATCACCTTACCTTACAAAAACAGAATTGGAAAGAGTTAAAAATCTATTCATTTCTATCATGTCAACTGACATTAGATATGCATAAAATAAATGGAATTTTTTGAAAGTTCGATTTCATGCTGTGACTCCTATGTTGACTGGAAAAAAAACTAATTTTTGATGAGCTACTACTATTTGTAAGAGGACTAGTTCAACCATTCTAGTCTTTTTGTTTTTTCCTCAAAGATCTCAAAATGAATCATGAAAGTAAAGGTTACTCCTGTTTTATATATAATGCAAATTTCACTGAGTGGAGAGAAAGAAATTAGTATCACAAGCTAGGAAGTGGAGGATCTGGAATCCTAATCAGAATTTAATTGTACTCAGTGCACATTTCCTTTCTCCCATGATCTACTATCTTTTTCAGTAATTTATTGTGCGTAGGCAGAGATATCATCACAGGTAATCATGAGGTAATTCTGAGAAATATGTGTAAAGATATATCTGTTCATACATTTAATAGTACGACTAGGGTTCTCTATCTGATTGTCTGAGTCCTGAGATTCCTCAGAATATTTCCTTTGGCATCTGTACACCACCTTGCTTCTTCATCTTCTTTGTTTGTAGTATATTTAAAATACTCTCTTTTCCTCACCCATAATCGCTCATGCTTCTAGCTCTTCTTCTTTCCCCTATCTCTCTATTGTCATCTTCACAGTTGCATTTTCTGAAGTGATCAAAGTCTTCCCACCCTCTACTCAGTTCATTTGGCTATAATAAATGAAAATTCAGTTAAGGTAGTAAATTAGAAGGTTATTAAAAGAATATAGAGACTCCTCACAAGATGCAAATGCAGGCTATAACTGTCATGGCAGGAAGTAAGGTGGCTTTTTCCAAGTCTCTGGGAATACATAGATTTTTCTGTCTGCTGCTCTATCACGGCTTCTCTTCACATCTGCTCTGTATTCCTCTCATTTTCTCCTCTTCTATCCCTGCTTCACTTTGAATTGTGCTTAGTTACCTCAGCATTGCTCAATATGGATTTCCAAGTCCTAATTCTAAATGAACCTTCAGACTTAGTGCTCAAATATTTCTCCAGATCTCTAGCTTCATATTACTGTGGGCATATTATTGGCTCATCCCAATTCATTATGGTTTTTTGGTTTACAACATCATCCCTGATTCAGTCAACTATGTTGCTCTGTCAGGTCACAGGTTCAAACACTGTTACCTGAAAGTTAAATTGAAATATAGCCTATAACCCAAAACACACTCAATATCCTTTCTGTTACACTGGTCTCTCTTTTTATGTAGACTCTCCTTTCTTTTACCCAAGTAACTTTTTATAAATAAGAGACCCTTGAACCTATAAGGGTTTATCAAAAAAGGAAGGAAAGAAAAGCAAAAGAACAGATTGCTCCACTCAAGACTTGTAAGAAATGTGTTTAGCTCAAGCATACTTGGGTATCATCCCAGACTGTGGCAAAAGCTTCAGAAATGTTCATATAGAAGTAAGTAGGATTTTGTTCCTTAAAAATTACTTTTAAATGAACTTGATCCTTATGGAAAAATTATATTTGAATTGAAATCAACAACATGAATTGTCTTTACTATGAGGCACAACTGTTTGAGATATTGCCAGATTGCCTGATGTTGTTAACCTATCCAAATAGTGCAAATAAGGATCTGTGAGCAAGATTTTCTAACTAAGTTGTCTTCAGAACTGAGGAATCTACACTGCTGCTGAGGGTGAAGGCACAGCAATATATTACAAAGATTTTAAAATTGTTTGAAAAGTCATTCTCAAACAATAGTGTGGGTAGCATAATGCTTATATCATAGGCTAATGAGGTCATACTCTCAGAGGTTAAGGACAACATTTGTATTCCCAGTGCCTAATACAGTGACCACCATATATAAAAGTTCTCAATAAGTATTTGAAAGCTGGATGAGTAAAGAAAATTGTAGAAGACTATTATCTGTTATTTTTTTTAAAAAAGCCACCTCAGCCATTTTTTATCCTAAGAAAACATGTAAGAAACCTATTACAGTGTTGTATGTCTCTTACATTTACTTGGTTATTATAGAAATGGTTCATGGAGAAAAATAAGGAATTTGAGTAAAATATATAATAGGAAAAGCCCTCACACCAACCTTTTGAAAAGAAAAGTTACCAATGTTCAATATAGTTAAGTTATCGTTGACATTAGCATACAATATGATCATTTTCATATACTGAACATATATAAGTAGCCTGAAGCCATATCAAGGAACTAAATATCCTGGAAGTGCCTGCCATGCCTGCTTCTTATTGTCAGCTTGGGATTAGTCACTATCCTGTCTTCTAACATTATCATTAGTTTTGCCCATTTATTCTTTATATTAATGAAGTCATGTACAGTAAAGCAGAGAGCTTTTCCAACTCCATGACTTTAAGCATCAACAATTGGCCAGGTGGTTACAAGTATCACCTTTAATTATTTTCAACATGAACAAATGAGTAACAAAAGATAATGAGAGGGCAAATTAGTAAGAAAATGTACTTCAGTGATTCTATGGAGTGAAGAGTCAAGATTTATGTGTTGAAGTGACCCGTGCTCTATTCAATTTACTGTGCCTTTTGTCCCTTCTCTATCATTGTCTCTCAGATCCTAATGGTGCAGCTTATAAATATCTGGGCCTGGAAAAATTACTTACTGAACTTACAGATCATCTATCTCTTCTACTGAGAAAAATAATCTTTTGAACCTGTGTTCTCTCCCTGAGGTGTGTCAGTAGTGCTATTTCTTTTTACCAGAGGCAGCATTTAATTATTGATTCTCCATGCATATGTCCTGAAAGTGTTTATTAAACTGAGGTTAGGGACATAGTTCTTTCCACCTCAATGCACGAAGTTATGAGACGACCTACCAGGGAGGGGTAATGAAAAAAGTGATTAAGTTTCTAGACTGTTACATAGAATTAGATAAAAATAGTATGGTATGCATGATTTAAAATTGGCAAGGGCAGGCATTCAGTATGAAGAAATCTTTTAAAGTTATTAATCATATTTTTGTGACAGTGAAAGTGAAAGGCTTTAATTAAACACACCTTAATAATGTTCCCTTAGAAAACTCTAAAATAAATCTGGCATCAAATAATCTATGGATGATATGAGGTTGCTCTTCTATATCCCTCCATCGTAAGACAGCACTTGCTGACAGAGAAGGTTGCCAGGCACTTGCAGAATCAATGGCCATCTGTTCAACATGGTTCTCATGCAAGTGTGCTTGAAGCCAACAGGCTAAATGACATGAACTTTTAGAAGGAAAAACATTTTTTTCTTTTTCATTTGATGATTATGAAGTTTACACCAAACAAACAAACAAAAAGCAAAAATAGCAAAACCAAAACCAAAATAAACCAAACCCATCAAAAACAACTAAACAAACAAAAAACTGTTCAAAACTCAAGAAATAAAATGAAATGTTCCTTTGCTTGAAGGAATCTATCTGTCTCTTTCTAAAACATTTCAGACTTTATGCCAAAAAACACTCTGAGTTAAAAGCCACCCTTTATTTCACGGCTTCTACTTCTAGCACCATGCATTTCAAGAAAAGAGAAAATAAAATGGATATTGCACTGTTGCTTGGGTAAAGAGCTATTATTTACTGGTGCTCGTTTGAAAATGTTTTTATTGCTTTTTTAAAGTGGTCAAGATGACACTTTTAAAACCCACAATTCTGTTTGACCTGAATATTGAACCACTCCAGACACTACTTGAAAGGTCTCTGTAGGCCACTGTGGCTCCATGCACAATAATAATCAATACCACTTAGACAATGTATTGGGTGCATACTAGGTGCCAGGAACTGCTAGGCAATTTATATATGTTATCTCATTTAATTTTCTCAATAACCTGCAAAGCAGATATCACTATCATTGCACTTGTGAATGAGAGGGCACTGACTTAAAAAAAAAAGTATATAATCCTTAGTCCCATAACTAATTCTTCCCAACACTGAATTATGAATTTGGGTCTGTCAACATTCCTTCTCTGTACTATACTTCTCTAACTTTTGAGAAGGTTGACTAATTTCAAATACGACTATGAAACTTACATGTCTTTGACAGGGATACATTTCTCTTTTCATCTGATTGGTAAATTTTGACATAGTGGAAAGTTTAGGGTTCAGAATTGCTTAGGCCTATATTTGGTTCTTACCTTTGTAACATGAGAGCTATGTGACCAAGTCAAGTTACCAACTATCTCTGAATTTCATAGTTGTGTTAGTCCAAATTTGTTCTGCTGTGACAAATACGTGAGAAGAACAATTTGAATTTTTTAAAAAAGTTTATGGTTCTGAGTTTCAGAGGTTTCAACCTGTGGTTGGTTGCTTCCATTGTTTCTGATCCTGTAGTGAAAACAGAATATTATAGTAAAAGAGTATAAAGTAGGAATATTAGTTACCTGTGGTGCCTAGGAAACAGAGAGAAAGAGAAAAGAACTAAGGGCAAAATTCAATTTCCAAGAACATGCTCCCAGTGACCTACTTCCTTGCAAAGTGATTACCACCTCCAAAAAGAGTAATACCAGCTGTGTACCAATTCTTCCACACATGAACACTAAAGGGTATAATAATAGCAAAGTCCCTCTTCCATGAAGTAGTTGCATAATAAAGCTAGTTTTAGAAGTGTTGTAAAGATAAAGGGATATCAAGTGAGTTAAAACATATATCAAGGAGCTGGAGAGATAATCAAGAGTAAAAAATACTTGTAGATCTTTCAGCAGACCCATGTGTGGGTCTCAGTACCCTCACAGTGTCTGGTAACTATTTGTAACTCTAGTTCCAAGTGTTCCAACACTCAAATGGCCTGATTGTATACATATATATAATATATATATATATTATATATATATATGGTGCACAGAGATATATGCAAACAAAATACCCATACATAAAAATTGTATAAGGTTAAAAAAATATCAAAATGATAAATAATGTGTAGTAGACATTCAAGAAACATTAACATCATTACTAATAGGGCTTTGGAAAATTTATTCACACACATGCATATAGATATAGATATATAGATACAGATATGACTCCTGATTACCTCTCTCCATACCCATAGATTAGAATATCTCTAAATCCTTATCAAAGAAGCATCTCTATTCAGTAGGTTGTATTTAAACACACAGACCCACAACTGACCACGACATAGAAAATAAGTGATACTGGAATGTTCAGTCCTAAATGGAACATCTATATCATACCCTTTGCTTTCAAGGCTCAGATATCATTGCAGAAGGTGGGTAAGAAAGATTGTAAGAGTCAGAGGCAGTAGATGACTATAAGGAAATAGTGTCTTTTAGACACAGCAGGGAAGTTATAATGTATGAACTCACAGAAGTTGCAACAGAATGTATAAAACTTGTCCAAAGTCAAGCCAGACAAAATCAAAGAATAGAGAGGGGAAGTAGGCATGAATTCTACCTCACAGCCAAAGATCTATTGGAAGTGGAGAATATGTTTCCTTTAATAGTATAACACCTGATAAGCCAACCACACTCCAGGGGAAGGCCACACAGTCAAGAATATATGAGCACTGCAAAACAGAACTGATAGGTTAAAATATTACAGCTATGGGTGAGTAAGGAAGTGGGAGTGTGTCTGGGATGAGTAGGGGGATGAA
>CABHPQ010094885.1:0-16372 GCA_902168405.1 Peromyscus aztecus | reverse complement strand
CCATCCATCCATCCATCCATCCATCCATCCATCCATCCATCCATCCACCTACCTACCTACCTACCTACCTACCTACCTACCTACCTACCTACTGTGTGCGTTTGTGTGGGTGTCCATGTGTGGAGGTCAGAGGACAATTTGAAGGAGTCAGTTTTCTCCTTCTACTATATATGTTGTAGGGATTGAACTTAGATCATCTGACTTGGTTGCAAGAGCCTTAACCTGCTGAACCATCTTACTGGCCCCACACACTTTTATGGCTATTTCTGCTTGCACTAGCCTTTACCATGTGGAGATTGCCAAATTATTGGCTGTAATCATGTCTCATAGTTATGTCCATGATATATGGATATACTTTTGCCAATGAATGAAAATTTAAAAAAATACAAAGGCAAGACTGGTGTGAACCAAAAGTGTTTCACTGATAACCAAGGTATGAATGTAGTAGTGTTAGCTTCTACAAATCTCGATCATTTATTGAATGCCAGGCACATAATCCTTCCTTTTGAACAAAGTAGCCTATTGCTTGATGTATGGCAATGTGAGGACCTGGAGACGTCAATTTAGCAAATGTGTTTCTTTCATTGGTTACTGACTATACTAATATTGACATTGTATTTTCAACAAATCAGCTTTGAGCTTGCTGTGCAAAGAGGAGGGGAAATGGCTCTTTGCTGATCATTCACAATCCACCCCCTGTCACCTGCCACACAGTATCTTTCCTGCCTGCTACAGATCTTCTCAGATAAGGCTGGAGTGCTGGCACCTGAGTTCATGCCCCTGCTCTTTCTGTGGTACTCCTCAAGTACCAAAATACACCCCTGCACCCTTAGCTGTCATGTTCTCTCCAGACCCCTTACTAGCCTTTAGCCCCCACTGCCCAGTTTTCCCTCAGAGGCCGCCAGCTTATCAGCCAGTATATTGACTGTGGAAACTGCCACTTTCATATTTGTCATTTCCCTGAATGAATCACATCCACTTGGGTAGCCCTTCTATATCTGTAAGGGTTTGAGATAGGAACCACGAGGGTCAGAATGGCCAGCTAGACCTGGTGGGAGTTGATTGGGGTGGCTGGAAGTGGTATGGGAAGGGCCCAGGTTCTTGTACTGTCATTAGTAAGAAGCAACTAAATCACAGATTGTGATGTCTAGGCTGGATTATAGTTACCAAGCACCATGTTCCTTTTACTCACCTAACCACATCCCACCCTACATGTCTCTCATTGCTCCCTGACAGTAGTATACAAACCTTAATAATAGCACTTCTCCACACTAGAGCCCAACTGGAGGCCATCAGCTCATCACCTACCTATGTGGAGGTTCCTCTGTGCAGTACAAAATCTTAAGAACAGTTTGCTCCTCTGATGACACTCAGTACTGAATTGTCAGTATTCTATTTGACTTCCCTCCCATGTCTCAGACAGACTGACATGGGATACAGAATAGGCTTTGTTACATTGTATTTATTTGTAATACACTAAATAAAGATCAAGAAAGTTACAAAGGAGTTGAAAATCTGTCAGAATGTGTCTATGTGGTCAGCCCTGAAAACATACATACATTATTATATAGACTGAACAGGTTGTATTTATGTATTTAGGAATATGTATGTCTATACATATACATATATGCATGTAACAACAACTAATGAACAAATAGGACATGAATTTGAAAGAGAGACAGGGGGGATATATGTGAAGGTTTGAAGGGGGAATGGGAAGGTGGAAATGATATAATTATATTATAATATCAAAAATAAAAGAAATTTTAAAATGTAACAAATCTTCACTTGAAAAAGCAGCTTTTGGGGCTGGAGAGATGGCTCAGTGGTTAACAGCATGTGTTACTCTCGTAGAGGACCTGAGTTCAGTTCCTGGCACCCATGTCTGGAGACTCACAGCAGCCTGTTAATCCAACTCCAGGGGATCCCTCTGGCCTCTGTGGTCACTTGTACTCAATGCATATACTCATACATAGACACACATGCCTAAACATTATTTTTAAAAAATAGTAAAACACAACTTTGTTAACTACAGAATAAATTGTCAATGGAGAGTTCTCAGTGTGAGAAGTACCTAAAGGGCAAGCGATGTGCATGATCTAACTTATGAGGTGTACCTGGTATAGTACATTGATTCAAATTGAGGTTTTCTCAATGGAAATGAAAAGGGAATAAAATCTAGCCAACTAAAAACTTAATGTTATCAAAAAGACAAAAGCAATGGTTCCAGGAAAAATAAGCATTTCATCCTACTGCTGTTAGCAAAACCAAGCAGCCACTGGTTATGTGAGAAGTTGCTAAGAATGCAAAGGAACATTAGATGTCCAGGACTGCATGTCTCTTCAAGGAAAAACAGCCAATGACAAAGACACCTATCCTTTTGTGTCTCTAGGAAAACGGACTAGGGACCAGACATCGAAAGGAAGCTCTTCCTTAATGTTTGATGGGCTTGAGGACTGTCGTAAAGAAGAGGGCATGACAAAGATTTAGTTAACTTTTAGTGAACCTGTATGATACTCTAAAATGGTCTACCTTTTAGAAAGTAAGCCCATTGAGGAACTCTCTGTAGATGGCCACATTTTAACCCCTACTCTGGGTGTTCATATTGGAAACAGTGCCAGCAAAGTAAAAAGTATATCAGGATGGTAAAGAAGGAGGCAGACTACGTCCATCACAGTGATCCACCCCATTTAGGGGTTCTCTCCTTTTTGTAGGTGGGGTGAGAATCTCTCTAGGGAGGTAGGGTCTTTCAATCCCATAACCTTCAATGAGTGTGGCTCTAGGGGTGAGAGAAGCTGATCTCTAATATTGATTCTGCCATGGGTAGAAAGGTCATTTCTCAGTGGCTGTAACAGAATATCTGATGGAAACAATTTAAGGTGAGGAGATGTTGCCTTTGTCTATTTCAGAGGTTTCAGTTTATGGTCACTCGTCTCTGTCTTCATGGGGCTAATGGTAAGGCAGAACAGGAAGGCAGCATGAGCATATGGCAGGAACAGTTCACATTCTGGTGGACAGGAAACAAAGGCAGAGGTACAGACAAGTGCTATGGACAAAATATTCCATGGAAAACAACCCCCGTGGCATATTTTCTTCATATAGACCCTGACCTCCCAACTTCCCGAAACCAGCCAAAACAGTGGACCAAGTATATAACACATGTGCTTGTGAAGGACATTTCACACACAACCTATAACATTCCACCCCAGCCAAAGTTTGTGGCCTTCTCAGAGCAAAAAATGGAGATAAACTCATCTCTAAGAGACCCGAAAGATTTAATAACCCCAACATTTCCCAAATATTCAAGTTCAGATTCCACTAAGTCCCAAGGCAAACGCTTAGTTGTCAGTCCTTTGAAAAATCAGAAACAGTTAACATACTTGTATAATTGCAGAGATTAAATATTTTCATCTTAAAAAAAAGGAATGGGAAGCTAGGTGGTGGTAGAGTATGCCTTTAATCCCAACACTCGGGAAGCAGAGGCAGGTGAATCTATGTGAGTTCAAGGTTAGCCTGGTCTACAAAGTGAGTTGCAGGACAGTCAGGGCTGTTAGAGAAATCTTGTCTTGAAAACCTCCTGCATCTCCCAAAGAGGAACAGGAGACCAGCAAGAAAACAAAGAACCAAAGCAAGGCTACAACACATCAGGCAAAACAGGAAATCCTGTGGCTCCATGCCAGGTATTGGGTGCAGCAGGAATCTTAAGAGGTCTTGTTAATAAAATCAAACACAGAGCCAGGTATTGGGGTGAATGCTGGAAGATCAGAGAAACAGAACAAGTCACAGCCACCTCACCTTGCCAATTCCTCAGCTGATTCTGTTTCCTCAGACTGGAAGCCTCTGAGTCCTTATCCAAATGGATCTCAGCTGAACTGCTTCTCAAAAGCCTGAAAGCTTAACCAGCCAAAAGCTTCTAGTTCCTGGTCTTCACGCCTTATATACCTTTCTGCTTTCTGCCATCACTTCCTGGGATTAAAGGCTCTTGTTACCGTGCCTGGCTGTTTCCAGTGTGGCCTTAAACTCACAGAGATCCAGGCAGATCTCTGCCTCTGGAATGCTAGGATTAAAGGCGTGTGTGCCACCATTTTCTGGCCTCTCAGTTGAACTGTGCTGCTCAAAAGCCTAAAAGCTTAACCAGCCAAATGCTTCTAGTTTCTGGTCTTCATGCCTTATATATCTTTCTGCTTCCTGCCATCACTTCTTGGGATTAAAGGCATGTGTCACCATGCCTGGCTGTTTCCAGTGTGGCCTTGAACTCACAGAGATCCAGGCAGATCTCTGCCTCTGGAATGCTAGGATTAAAGGTGTGAGTGCCACCATTTTCTAGCCTCTGTATCTAGTGCCTGTCCTGTTCTCTGACCCCAGATAAGTTTATTAGGGTACACAATATTTTGGGGAACACAATATCACCACAATTGGGGGCATGTGTTGGTATCATTTGAGCTCCAACAGGCTTGAGTATACCCACCCCTATATTTTCACAATTATCTACTCATACATATGGTCTTTCTCTTGGCTTGGTTGCATTCATAACTGTAACTTTGCTTGAGAGACAATCCATGCTCTTGGCATTTTCAGCATCTTGGATTCTCATATTTACTTATGGCCCTCTCAAAGGCTTCTTGCAGGATCATGACTCTGTCATACACAGTGTGGCCTTCTGAGCCTTCCTGTGTGATCTCAGTTTAGGTGGCCATGATCCCACAAATAACTCTCACTTTCTCTGTGCTTTCACAGTAGCATCATGTGGATAATGCCAAGGTGGCAGTATTCAGGTTCTGTGAGTACATGGGTGGCTAAACCTGCTTAAATCCTTCTGTAGATTACGTTTGGTGAGCAGGTGTCCTGTCTCTCTCTTCTGATGAGAAAATTCTTTTAAACAGTGGTTGTATACCCTGGAGGCTGGAATGGATGGTGGTGGGACACTGGGCAACTATTGAGCTGCCCTCAAGGTACTATTCCTTTTGTTTAGGTGCAAAGTTCTTGACTTCTTAAAGGTGGAGATGTTTTAATAACATCCTTGTCCACAATTTTACTCGTATAAATAATTTAAACCATTGAATAGATCAGAACCCTTATGATCTAATTGCTTCTGGAATTGCCTGCCCACACACAGAGGTTTTATTCATGTCTTAGGCATCTTTCAATGCAACCCAGGTGATAGTCAATTTTAACTATTACAACTCAATTAGGGGATTTATTTAGTGTGATTGGCCCGTGGGCATGTCTGTGGGGATGTTTTTGATGGATAATTGATACGGGAGGGCCCAGCCCACTGTGGGAAGTAACATCCCTTGGCTGGAGCCCCAGGCTGTATAAGAAGGCTAGCTGGGGAGAAAGTCAACAAGTAGCATTTCTCTGTTTTCATTACTGCTCCTGCTTGAATTTCTCTCTTGACTTCTCTCAGTAGTGGAATATTGCCTAGAACTGAAATATGAAATAAACCCTTTCCTTCACCAAGTTGATTTTGATCATAGTGTTTATCACACCAACAGAAAGCAAATTAGAACAAGTACATTTCCAAGCACCAATTAGCTTTCCTCTTCTAAACTAACTAATCTCTCTGCCACATATATCATAGCACTCTGTGGCTGTATTTTAGAACTCCCCAACTTTTATGAATTTTGCACAACTGTCTGTCTCACCTCCTTCCCATAGACCTGAAACTAGGGAAACTCATGAGTCGGTCACAGTTGAGTCTTCAGCTCTTACCACGATTCCCAGCATGTTGCAAGTGCTCACTATATGTTCTGTGAGTGATGGAATGACTTGAGTCTAGGCTATTTGTTTCATAGCTTCAAGTGGACAGCCTAGCTCCTTGTGAATTAGGAAGGTACACATGCCATTTGTGTGTATGGTGTATTATTTGATCTCCCAGTGAGCATTTCTCAAGTAAAACATTAACCCAAACAGATCCATCTAGTTTGGTTCCAGTTGGTTTTGATTTTTATCGTCCCTGGGGTCTTAGGATTACAGGCTGTATAAGACGCTGAATACAGAAGATGATTGAAACTATTACCCTGTTAGTAAGCATAAAACTGTAACAGAAGACAAAACTCCAGGATACTATATGACACAACTTCAAATTTAGTCAATATCTTGTACTCCTCAATTGTCTGCATTTGAAATGCTAATGGTGCTGCTAGAATGGAAATGAGTTCTCTCTGTAAATTTTTAATTTTTTGAGAATTTCATACATGAGTACATCACTGCCATCTCTCCCTCCCCTCTCCAGCTTCTTCCCGTACCCTTTGGACTTGGATTTGTGATCTCTTCTTCTATAATTAACTATAGTTGACTAAGAACCTCTCTCTGTCTCTGTCTCTGTTTTTTTTCCTCTTTTTTTGTGTGTATGTGTTTAGAGCTGATTACTTGAGGTTGTGTAACCAGTCAAGGGGATTGTCCCTGGAGAGAACTGATTTTCCCTCCCCCAGCAGCCATTGGCTGCATGTAAGTCTTCATCTAGCTGTGGAGCCTCATGAGCTTTCCCTCACCTACCTTGGCATGTCAACTGGTGTGGTCTGATGAACATTCCTAATTGGGAAGCATTAATGATTGAGTGACTATGCTTTCATCCTACTATATTGTTGAAATCCAACTTTAAGTGAGATGATATTGGGAAGTAGGGGTGGGTATTCATAGGTGACTAGATAGGCCAGAAGTGGCCTCATACTAAGACTCTGGGAAGATCTGTTATATCTGTCATGTGGGAATACACCAAGAAACTAGCTATCTGAGCTGAAGATATAATATGGTGATGTAGCTATTGTATAGTAAGTGCACGGTTCTTCCCAGCATAGCAAGGAGATGGAGAAAAGAAGGTTGAGAAGGAGAAAGAGGAGGAGGAGGAGGAGGAGGAGGAGGAGGAGGAGGAGGAGGAGGAGCAATGATGTAAGAGCTAATCTTGGTCGTTAACTTGACTACATATAGGATCAACTAAAACCCAAGTTGATTTATTTTCTTAACCAGATTATTTGAAATAGGAAGACCCACCCTAAATCTGAGCCACACCTTCTGGTGGCATCCTACACAAAAGAACATGAAAGAAGGAAACTTTGCTTTTGGTCTCCTTGTTCTGACTCTCACAGAGTTCATTTATCTAACTTTAGGATTCCAGTATAGACTGGTTCTAGTAGCTCTCCTGGACTCCTCCAGACTCCAGTGCCAAATTTGAACTACTGTGATGCTCAGCCTCACAGACTGAACAACTACCTGATTCTTGGCCTTAAAATCATAAGATAGTCATTAGTGAACTACTTAGACTACATCCTATAAGCCAGTTTAACAAATCACGAATATAATATAATATAATAAATGAGTTCTGTTCCTTAAGAGAACCCTGACTAATACAAGAGGACCATAGGAAGAAAGAAAGAGCAGTAAAAGGAGGAAAGGAAAGAAAATGGGAGAAGAAGGGGTGGAGTTCAGAGAAACACTTTCAATATTTGGAAGATCACCTACATTAAAAATATGATAACATTGGACTTAAATTTTTATACCAATATAGTTAACTATTCACATAACCCCAGAGACATTCCTTTGTGTATATATCCAAAACCAATGAAATCATTATGCCAACCAGACACCCGTACTTTTAAGTTAACTGAAGTACTATTGGTAACAGCCCGATTACATCATAAATCAAAGTGTCTATCAAGGGATGGACGGAGAAAGAAAATGTAAATGTACACAATGGAACAGTATTCAGCCTTTAAAATGGAAGAAAAATATACCTCTTATAACAACAAATTGGATGGATTTGGAGACCCTTTCACTAATTGAAATAAACCAGGAAAGAAAGATACATTTTGAGTGTTCTAATGCATGTGTGGATAGAAAAAAAGATCTGAAAAGCAGAGATTATGTTTTTATGTTTTTGAGGGTGAGAGGGCCATAAAATGGGAAGATCATAGTCAACGCTATGAAAGCTCTCAGAGGAAGCATGAATTAGGTCTTCAGGTAAATTGCCGTCATGATCACTGCAACTAGTAAAGGAATAAGGAACTTCACAGTGTCTGTCACCCAGAGTCAATTTCAGATGTTCTCAGCACATGCACACACGCGCACACCCGCACACACAGACACAGACACAGACACAGACACAGACACAGACACACAGACACACACCCCAGCCAAGACAAAACAAAAACCCCAAACATTAAATGTTTGAGATGATGGGCAACTACCTTTATTTATTCATTTAATGTTACATGCAAACATGATATCATCATCTTGTACACATAAATACATATTATAATTTTCAAATACAAAATTACAGTATTTCAACCTGACAAACATCTGAATGAACGTAGAAGGGGAAATGGTGCTAAGAGGCTGCAGGTACTGCCAAACTCCCACCTTTCTTCTGCTAAAAGTCACCTTAACAAGAAAAGGAAATTTGCATTCCTTCCTCCCTCACAGTGCAAACAAGTGATGGCTTTCATCTTCCCTCACAACCTGCGTTCATCATCCTAAACAAACACACAGCCCAGGTAGTGTACGTTCTTTACAGTGCAGCTGCAATACACTGTGTCAACATTACCACCACCCCAGAGATTTCTCCAATAAAGACGTTTGGGAATCATTCTTTCCCCTCTCTTCAGAAACTTCCCTTTCTTATCTGATGCTAAAATGATGAAGAGATGCTTCCCAAGGAAGAACAAAGATGATGATTGCAAGGAAGATTCAAGAACCCTAATAATCATGAATCTTACCTCGGGTATTGATTGAATAAATAACCCCAGGTGTAAAGGCTTCTTTGTCATTTATGCTTCCTCGGAGGCTTCAGGGAACGATGGTGATTTTGATATCGATCAGTTAAACCACTAGTTCCCAGTTCTTGCTTCACATTACAGTCCACCAGGGGACTTAAAAATGCTTGACTCCCAACCTTAGTCGTTCTGATGGAATTGGCACAGGTCCACAGCAAGTATTAGGAATTAAAAAAATTTCCCTGTGTTTCTATTATGCAAGTTTGGGGGTTTCTGACATAAATCCTCAGTTCTCTGTGTATAATATTTCCTGAATTGTTCTGCTTTGTTCTATATAGCCTTATGTAGTTTGTGTATATGCACGTGTTTGTGTGTGTGTATGTGTGTGTTTTGTGTGTGTCGTTTTCTGGTATATGTGTAGCTTTCTTTGATTTAAAATTAGCCTTAGATCAACTTTCTATTCATTTGCATTTATTTTCATTATCACTTTTAGTTATTATCCTCCAGCACAAATACAGCAAGACATATCCTTGAGCTAAATACCTATCCCTAGACATTTTTATAAGACAAAATTGCTCCCTTATGACTTGCAAAGACCAATTTTAATTTTCTTTTCAGCGTTATGCCCTTCCTTAAGGATGTAGATTTTGTGGACCACATCTTCGATAGGAACTCTGCAATGAAGCCCTCTTTTTGAGAGTATTCTCAGAGTCTTTGGCTATATATACTCAGATATCCTCAGTTAAGCTCAGGCTGCTCCCCATCCTTTTATTCCTTTATTAACCTTTGCCTTACTTTTGGTTTACATCAGGGATGCTAGTGCAAAGTAAGGCTATGAAAGAGTTTATATGCTCATAAAGTACAAGGACTTTGTGCTGATTTCTATACAAATATGGGATTTAGAGTAGAAAGTGATTTCAGAACTTATTACTCTAGTATATCCTTCTTTTCCAAATGTGAAAGCCAGGACACAGGTAGTTACGTAAATGAGCTCAGTCATTAAGATACCCAGCAAAATTTTGGAGGACTTAGGATTAGAAGTCTCTCCAATATCCTTTTTCTGTAATAAATACTAGTTACTGTTTTCTTGCATTGCTCTGACTGCAATACAGGAAACTACATAGGAATGTGGACATTATAAACAGAGTTCTAACATTCAATACCCACCCCCCAACAGAAACAAAGCTAGACATATCCTTGAGCAAAATACCCATTCACAGACATCTTTACAAAACATGATTGCTCCCTCTTGACTTGTGAAGACCAATTTTAATTTTATTTTTAGTGTTATACCCTTCCTCGAGGATGTAAATTTTCATTGACTGGCTATTGCTCTCTATTCCCTGTTTTACCTATGTCTGTTTTAGTCTGAATTTCCTTCCAGCTGCTACCTTTGGATACAGCTTACTTTTATTTTTCTGTCTTCTAGCCATATAAAATTAGATTATTGATTTTGTGATATAGCTTCTCTTTTTATGTACTTATTTCAAGCCACAGCTATAGCTGCTTTCATGTCTATATTTTTGTCATGCTGTTTCCATTTTTATTTTTATGAAACCATTGTCTGATTTTACTTGTGAGTTCTTTGGACCCACTGATTGCTTAAGGTGTTTGATGGTCATCTCCAGCTTGTGCTTGGAACATAAAGTCATAGCTGGATGGGCTATTTGGAGGTGGAGCTTACATGGAGGAAGTAAGACATTGTGGTATGCCTTGGAAGAATAATATCTTGTTTCTGGCCCCTTCTTTCTTATTTATTTCAGGTCTCTCATGATGTTAGAAGCCTTTTTGAGTCATACCATTCTGTAAGGAAGTTTCTGCCTCCCTATAGGACTAGATGCATGGAGCCATCCAGCTGTGGACTGAAATTGGTTAATGTGTTAAAAGACTAGACTGATGACAGGAGTACAGACAGAAATGACTGTGCTCATGAGATTTCAGATCAGAAGGAAGACTCTCTCTATATATTTTTGCTATTCATGTTACATTATTGCCATTAACTTATCTACATTTGTCCATACATTGAGACTTTTTAGGAGACTGAATTTAAACACAACCAACTAATTAATATGGTGAATAAAAGTTTACAGCAGCATAGCCCTCAAGCTGTGGCATGTGCCTTTGTAGCTGTGTGTAGCAAAATTTGCAATGAAATTGAGAGCAAAATACATAGTGGGCTGATGTACAAAACTTAGTTTGGCCAGAAAAAGAGCATGTGTAAAGTTCAAGGGTCAAGGAAAGTGTGTCTTTGCATCTGGGTAACAGGTATTAGCTGTATACCAGCCATTGCAAATTCAAGGATGTAAAGATGTAACCTTACTTGAAAGGTTTTGCTTTGAGAAGAGCACTCCAAGTTGCTCAGGTCAAACAGGATCCTTAGGGAAATATTTCCCCAAGTTTATTTAACCAGCTACACAGAAGCCATTGCAACTATGGTCCAAGGGGTCTCAATGCTGGTTTTGCAGACATGAAGAATACAATAGTTATGGAACACTAGAAGCATCCATACAGATTTAAAAAAAGACATGGAAAGTCAATCATTGTGTTCTAGGGTGAGAGTCCCAGGAATCAGCCCCCAAGAGAGCAAGGTCTGAAGCTATGAGATTTCATCAGATGATGCAATGTGGACTCCAGGAATTTAGAGATACCAGCAATGTAGAAAGCCTGTTAAGAAAAGCTGTAAGCATTCAGCAGAAGCAATTCAAGGAAGAGGTCACAGGAATGAGGCCATGCCCTTTGGTGCTCATACTATATCACTATGTACCCTGAATTCCATATGTAGAGATTCAGGATTAAATGCCCTGGTGACTTTTGGTATTGCTTTGGTCCTATACTTCTTTTGTGCCCCTGTCTCTTCCTTTTGTATTGCTAATATTTTATTCTGTGTTCATCTCACCAGTGTATATTTTAGGAAGCTTCTACAGTAGTAGATTTTCATACCTTGCTCAGACATTCTTGAGGAAGGTAGAGATTTTCCTAGTCATCTTGGTCTCAATAGCAGCAGATGCAGAATATTTTTGTTTAAAAAATATGTATCAAATCCAGAGCTTGTGTGTCTTTGGCAAGGACTCTAACAGTGATCTACATCCTGAGACAGATAAGGTTTTTGTAGAGGGCAATGGGACAAGGTCTTACTCTATAGTCCAGGTCTGCCTGACACATACTATTTAGCTCAGGGTGACCTCAAATTCTCAGTGATCCTCCTATCTCAGTCTGAGTGCTGGGATTATATATGTGAATCACCATACCCTTTCAGATGAGTCATTTTCTAAAACATACTACTAATGTGTCTTTTAATAGGTCTATTTTAGCAAATTTGTGTTTGAAGTCGTTATTAATATGGAAAGATTATTTCTGTCATTTGGTCATTTTTTGACTGTTTCTCATGACAATTGCTTTCCTTAATCATTCCAATTTTGCCTTTTGTGATTCTTCCCTTTTATGCCATTTTGATGCCTTCCCCATTTGCTATTCTGTGTGTATGCTAGCTTATTATATTATTAATATTATTATTATATTTTGTTATCCTGGTAATTGCAACTAAGTAGGCAGTTGAGTGTACAGGCCTGAGTGAGGTTAGGCTTGAAGAAAGCGTTGATAATACTTGGTGCCCACATTATATCAATGCTGTGTGACCTGGTAGAGAAGAGCCTAAAATGCAATGCTAACACCTAAGAACATGAAAGCATAACCTTCTTATTGATGGATAATTTTATATTTACTCATTACAACTGCTGTTTGGGTATTGGCATTAGTTCTCATTGTTAAAGGCTGTAAGCTAAAAAAAGGCTTTCCTATGTTTTCTAAGTAATAAAACCAGATGAATCCTGTTACTTTATTATTTTTTATTTTTTTTACCTGTAAGGTTCTCTTTTAACCTCTCCTTGATTGTATCAATTCATTACTTACTCATTAGTTTCAAAAGCATTAATTTTCTTTGTAACTTAAAATAATGACCTTCATTTTCCCATGGAGATCATCTATCTTTAGAAAAAGTAATAAATACTACTTTGTATTTCTTGATTATCTATATGGGCCAGATAAGGTCAAATATTTTGTGGATGAACTTGAAGGCATGCATATAAACCACATAAGTGGCATATGTCAGCTATATATGTTCTATTGGTCACAGCTTTTACGCTTTCCTTGACCAACTTTCTCTCAAAAACGTATCTTTAATCATAGTGTCCGGGGAGTAAGGATGATTCTATGGAGAAACAAGCCTATATTCACATTTTTTGAGGGAAGGCTGGGATTCTTACCTTTATATCTGGATAATGTTATACCCTGACCCTTAAAACAGAGCAGTTTGTGGGAGGCAGATGAGTTAGGAATAATGGTGCATGCTTACGATGAAAAATGAAAAATTATGTTGTAATACAAGCTGATGGAACACAGTTTACAATTTGCCTCTCCCCAATTGTCTGATTCTCGTTATTTCCTCATGTAGCTGCTTTAATCCTTACTTCTATAGTTGTTTACTGTCTGCAAAACAGACCTTTCACCAATTCTTGATATCTGACAATTAGAAATTTTACTTTGAATTCTCCATTGCATGGAGCAGAACTGAGCTGGTTGGAGGTATGTCCCTCCAGTGGATCACAAGCATTTCTAAGCATACTTGTAAGATGCCTTGAACAGTGTGGATGACATGGCTCCTAAACTTTGGATAAGCCTGCAGAGAAAATGTTTTCTTGGGCCATTTTCTCTGCCCTGATTTCTACTTCTACCTGACTTACAAAAGCTGAAAAACAAATTCACTAAACTGTAAATCTCATTTTCTAATTGCCTCACCATGGCAACCCTATTTGCCCAGACATACAAGGTATATAGTTCTTTTTGAGAAACTAAGCATTTGTTAAAGGAGCCCATACAAGTTTTCTGTGGGATTTTTAAAGACTGTACCCATGCTACTTATTTTCAGGGTTGGAAGGTGGCTCAGGCATGGTCTCAGACTCCTAGTTTAGCACAGCAAGTAGACTAAAATACTCATAGCTGTTCTTAGAATTGTTTCACTGATAGTCTCTGAGGACCCTGTGAGTCTTCATAAATGTAAAGCATATGTATGCTTTTGCCGTACCCTCAGAAATTACCTTAAGAACTCTGCTCTGCTTCCCTTGTACCTTCGAGAGCTCTTGCTTTATCCCATCAGTTAGGTATCTCCAGAGTGTTCTGTGCCTCCTCTTTGAACTTCATTGAAATACTGTGAAGACAAAAGGATCAGATTAGGATTTAAACTAGCATTAACACCCACAACCCACTCGCTGCTTTATCATGCTGGTAACTGACAGACCACACACCACCAACTGTTCCTGCCCATAAAGCCAATTACATTAAATGGCACACAGTGTTCATTGGAAAAGGGTGCCGCCTTGAGCTTAGGAATGGCTGGAGGAAATGCTCATTGCTGTTAAGGGATTGATTTGACATTGACTCCAAACCAAATTCTGAGTCTGGTGCTGTGCTGTGGACCTTCATAAACTAAATTCAATTTTCACAACCATTTTGTGAGGTAAATATTGATATCTTAATTCCATAAGCTCAGAGGAGTGAAATGTCAGAAGTGAAAAATGAATTGCTGCTCTTGCCTAGGGTATAATGGGAGTACCAAAGGTGTCCCAAGGAGTGTTTGGGTCAGATTCTCCTCTTTGAACTTGAAAAGAAATTCACTTCCCACGATTTGATGAGAGGTGAAGTAGTCGGCTCTAGGGTGCCTCAGTGACTTAGGAAAGTGCAAGTCCCATTGTTGGGGAGGCCACTGTTCTGTCCTCTGGTGCAGTTTGAAGTCTCTCCTTGTATGTTCTCTAAATAACACTGGCATTAGCCCACTTTGAAACCACCTCCTCAGGATTCTGAAGTGCTGTGCAAACAGCTAGGAGAGAGCATTGTCTAAAGCCATATGAAAAGACTGGGATTTGTCTGGTGAACAAAAATTTTGCAATCATAACACCTTTTACTCCCACAGCAAGCAGAACTTTTTCTTTGTGAAGCAAGCAAGCAAACATTTCATTTTCGGGATAATGATGCTCTTTAAAGGGACAGTAACAGCAGTTTAGCTCTTTATTTCCTTTGCGTTTAATGCCATCAGAGGAAAAGGGCAGGCTTTCAGATACATAGTCTTCAAAACACTGAATTTCTTGTTACTTAAGTGGATACACGTGGGCTGTATTGACAAGCTAACAGGCATGGCATTTCAAAGTAAAGTCTATTTCATCCACAAGATTAGAAGCACCTTAGTGTTATAGAAAATGTAGATTTTTAGATTCTACCATAGAGCTACTGTTTCAGAGTCTCGAGTGGGAGGAGGCATAGAGCTTAGGCATATGCATTTTAGATGTACCTTTGGAGATTTTTAGATCCATTAGTCTGAAAATAACTGCAGTGGAAGGACTACCTCCATGAAAAGATGAGTTAGAGTATTTTTGTTCTAATGGCACTTGGTTAAAATGAATCCATCAACTACTTACATTCCGGGAGGGAGAGCCAAACTAATTTCTGTGGTGAATTTGTGCACGGAAAAGAGTTGGGAAATACTTGTGGAGAGGAAATTTATTCTTTTCGAGGGCTTGAAGGGAAAGTAGACATAGTCGGTGACACTCTGGAAATCATATGTATAAGTGTGTGGGATTGTCACAATTTAATACCATGTAGCTCAGGCCTCAAATTCACAGTTCTTTTGACTTAGCCTGCTGAGTACTAGAATTACAGGTGGGCACAACTGCTATAGAACACAGTCCTCTCATCATAACAGCCACTACCATCTTCATCAGAGCAACTATGGCTACTTGCAAGAGAATCTTGAGATTTGGCCTGTTGACATTTGTCCAGAAAAATAAAAGAGGATGTGAGGGTAAGCAGACCCATACCTTAGATCTAAGCAAGCCATTCCCTGGAAGCAACCCCCTCTGCAAGCTGTAGAGAATTCTGCCTAGTCCAAATTGCACATGGCTTCATGGTCTAGAGATGCTAGAATATATAAAGGGGAGGAGGTTAAGTGAAGCAGAGCACTCTGACTATACAACTACTGTCATGGAAGCCATCATCCATGCTGAAGTGAGACTTTATTGTGCAGCTCTTTTGTGGTCTCCCATACCCCATCAAGAAACTCCTCACGGCATACAGGCGGTTGGACCGGGTCCTGTGCTCAGTGCATGAATTGGCTGTTTGAAACCTGGGGCTTGGTAGAGACGCTTGGCTCAGCCTGGGAGGAGGGGGCTAGGCCTGCCTGGGCTGAGTCCACCAGGTCGATCTCAATCCTCGGGGGAGTCTTTGTCTCGGAGGAGATGGAAATGGGGGTGGGCGGGGGTGGGGGGGAGGGGGGGCGGGGCGGGAGGAGGGAGAACGGAGGAAGCTATGACTGATATGTAAGTTGAGTTATGTTGTAAAATAAAATAAAATAAATTAAAAAAAAAAGAAACTCCTCACTCATGCTGTCTAAACAAGCCAGGAGAACTCGTTGGTTCACTAATGGCCCATCCAGGGTGAATAGATGTTTGTTAACATCCCTCCAGAAGTAGTTCATATAACACATCACCACACTCTGATAACTAGACTGACATAACTGGGTGAGGCAGGCACAAATCCACATAGAGTTTCTCAGAGGAATTTATCAGTGCAATGGAAAGAACACATTACCTAAAATATGGGACAAGAGCATTTGA
>CABHPQ010094868.1:4082-49137 GCA_902168405.1 Peromyscus aztecus | reverse complement strand
TGTGTGTGTGTTTGTGTGTGTGTTTGTGTGTGTGTGTGTGTGTGTGTACACATGTCATTGGCACATGCTTGCTGTGGCATATGTGTTTATGCCAGAAGACAACTTGAAATGTTTGTCCTCAATGTAAACCTACTTATTTAGGGTTTCCTGTTTTTAATTTCTGGTATATATGGCCAGCTAGCTGGACCACTAGCTTCCAGGAATTTTTCTGCCTCCATCTCTTATCTTCCTGTAGGAACACTAAAAATAGGCCATATCTGCAGTGTCCTAACCCAGGTTTGTGTGGGTTCTGGTTATTAGAACTTAATGATCTCACACTTGTGAGAAAAGAATTTTACCTACTGAACTTTCCCAGCCCTGATGGCAGAGTTTTTTTCTAAATTTATATCAGTAACTTGAAAAGTGTTGAGAGATTATTTGACGTTCATTGATTATTTCTTTCCAATCATTTGGTTTTTTGTTTGTTTGTTTGTTTTCCTGATTGTTTTTTGTGGGGGTGTATTTAATTTTGATAGCTCAAATAAAACAATTTCAATTTTTTATCCCAACATAGAGTCAATAAAAAAACATGAAAATACATTATGCTGAAATACAATGATATATATTATATAAAATGGTATATACCACAGCAGTATAAATTTATCTCTAATTAGTGATATTTTATTTTTCTCTTTATTGAAATTTATTTATTTTCTTTTTCTTAATTTTTAATTGAAAATACTTTTCTCTCATACAATACATCCCAAGCCTAGTTTTCTCCCCCTCTGCTCCTAGCTACCTCATCCAACTCCACTATCCCGCAGATCCACTCCCACTCTGTTTCCCTTCAGAAAAGAGCACACCTTCACAAGACAGCCAGGCAAAACAACATACAATAAGACATGGGAAAAAGTCCTCATACTGTGATTTGACAAGGCAACCTGATAAAAGGACGAGAGTCCCAAGAGCAAGCAAAAGAGCCAGAGACACACCCACTCCCACTGTTAGAAGTTCCAGAAAAACATCAAGCTAACAGCTGTACCTTTGAAATCTCAACAATATGGTTGCATAAGCAATGGAAACAATACCTGACATGTCAACAATGATAGGGAAAAATCCACAAGATCACACTCCTAAAAGAGGAGCTCTAAGTGAATAATGTATACTGAGGTCAAATGAATCAGTTTCTCCAGGGATGAGTAACCTGACATATTATCCAACCCAAGTGTCAGCCATAATCAAGTGTACATACAAGAAATAATAGATAGACTCAATAGGTTGTGTGCATCTGAATGATACTAATAGATAATAAGAGGTCATCAATTTGAGAGGGAGTAAGAGGAGACAAGGAAGTGTTGAAGGGGGAAAGAGTTGGATGTAAATACAGTACTCATGTATGAAAACTCTCCAAATTTAAATTAAAAGAGGCACATTTCAACACTTTTCTTTTGTTTTCCTGTCTTTCTTTAAATAGGTAAATGGATAAAACTTGTGAGATATCAATATCAGTATAGATACACACACTAGTGTTATATTAATACACTGTGCCAATGGTATGATATTTGTTATTACCAAAAGTACACACTGGATTCTCAAGAGAAGCTTTCATCATTAAAAAACTGATAAAACACTATTCACAAGCCAATATCCTCTGATTCTTAATTGTTATATTGATAAAAATAACAATGTTTATATTTATCAACTGAAAAACAGCACATGACTCAAAAACAAAGATTGTGATTCCAAAGAAAGTAGCTATTTTTCAAAAGCATAATCTAGTAAAATGAACAGGCATTAGCAGAAATAATTAATTTTCATCAGTTCTAAAAGTCATGATGTATTTCCATGAAACTTCTTCAATTTTTTTTCTAAAATTTTGTGAGGATACTGAGTAAGCAGTTTTTATTTAAAATACACACTCATGCCAGGCAGTTGTGGTGCATACCTTTAATCCCAGCACTCAAGAAGGAGAAGAAGGGACATCTCTGTGAGTCACAGACCAGTGTGATCTACAGAGTGGATTCCAAGATAGCCAGGGCTACACGGGGCAACCCTGTCTTCAAAAACTAAAGGAACAAACACACAAACAAAAAATGCACACTCAATTTTGTTTTGATTTAGAAATACAAAAAGAAATAAAGGATGTTCTAAGATGCTAAAAGTACTTAAAATAATTAATGTTTCTATATGAATTATTATTACTCAAAATACTAACTATATAAATGTGTGCTTAATACAATTCAAGTTTATTTCATACTATGTTTTCAGTGACTGGATTTTTCTCATTGCTATGATTAATGAACCAGGGTCTTTCAGTTACGTATCTCTAAAATTACCTAAGCAGTGCTGATCAATAACATCTTTTACAAGGATGAAAGTGTAGCCTTTATACTGTGCAAATGTAACTAACAAATCTATGAATTTAATTATACTTTTATAAAATTTTAGTTGTTTTAGAATTAAATATTTAAATGTGCCTTATAACTACAACAGCACATAGTGAACCTCATGAACCTTATCATTTTAATATTATAACAAGGGAAAGAGCAAATAAGAGGAGGCACTTGTTTGCAAAGTGTTAATACAGACACCACTCAGTATGTCTTCTTAAATTCCTTTGATGAAAATGAATCTTGTGTTCACAGCTATATGAATATGTGAATATACTGATTAATTCTTTCTATGTGCTTCCCAAATGTAACTGTATATGATGAAATGAGAAATGTAGTGTATTGAACAGTGACATTCTTTAGTGCAGCTAACAAGAAATTATTCACAATTTATTACATGTTAATAAGATATAGGTACACAAAGAATTAGAAGAATGATAAAGCCAAAGTAATATCATTGATAACAAATGGCACTGTCTATTTTATACTCTAAATAGCTAAGAACGTAATCAAAGGAATTCATTATTTTTGAATTTTCAGTTTCAGCCAGCGACTACAAGTTCCCACCACCTGAAAATAGATTTTCAGGCAACCGTGCTTGCCTTTCACAGGTAGAACTGTCTAATCCCTGCTCCATGGTCCCAGGTTCTTCCCAGCTGAACTCCTAAACTGGAGAACATAAAAGGGTTCCCTTCCTTCTCACTATCCACTAGATTAATTGGCATTTCCCCCCACAAAGCAATAATTCTTTTCCCAGAAGTCATAAAAAAAAAGCTCAGTGGCAAGTATGAGATGCCCACCGTTAAATTGTTGTTCAGGGTATTCCCAGAGACAAGATCCCTCTTGTCAAAAATACAGGCTGTTGACATTGCTTTTGATAACCCACCAGAACGTGTAGATAAGACCCTATGCCTAAAAACAACCTACACTTTGGCCACAGGATACTAAGAAACTTCCATAATTTTGGCGGTGCTTTTCATAGTGCTAGGGAAGAAATGTCAACAACATTCTTAACCTGGTGTGACATAGGCTAAAATAATTCTAGCTGCAATGAGGGCAATTCTGACAATCTATAACTTTTGGTACAATAGTGACATAATGGTTTGGGGGATAACCAACATATTTCCAAATGGACTTTATAATGTACCAGTCCATGTCTGGTATTGTAAGTCTGTCTAGTAATCTGTCATTTGTGATGTCATATGCTCTAAGAGAGAGCATGTTACTATTAGTTTGCTGAAGGGAGATAGTATAAAACTATATTTTATACTATTCTATAGCTTTAGAATAGTATAGTACTCATTCCTTATCAGAGAAACATCTTTGTGTAATGGATATCAATTAACACAGTTAACATAACTGGTCAAGATGTATAGGAAGTGTCTGTGGAATACTCAGATGTGTCTGTTACATCTATTTCAAACACTCCCAATACCAGGAAACATTAGAGAAGAAGAGGAAAAAAACCTAAAATGAAATTACATACCACATATCTCCTTTAAAGGCTCATGGATTATTAGAGAAGAGTTGGTAGAAAGAGTGTAAGACCCTGAGATTATGAATAACTATGGGGATAGTGTCTTCTAAACACAGAAAGAGTAGCTGGACACATGAACTCATAGAGGATGGAGTACTATGTACAAAACCTGTGCAATCCAAAGACAGAAGAAATACTACCACAGAGAAAGAAGGTGGGTGCACATTCTCAGTCTAAGGCATTGGGTGATGAGAGGAAGAGGTGGTTTTCTCAAAATGTCTACTGCTCTGATAAGTTGACCACTTTCCAGTAGAAGACCAGATATCCAAGAATATTTGGGCAGCAATACTGGTCTTCAAGGGTAATTTCTATATGAAAAAAAATTGGGGGTGTGTAGGGAAAGGGGTGTGAGTCAGGAAAGAAATAAAGAAGGGATAGAATATAATCAAAACATTATATGAAACTTGCAAAGAACTAATAAAAACATTTTTAAAATGACTGTACATGCCAGAGGTTAGAGAAGACTGCTTATGAATTAGTGTTTTCTGAGTAAAACATGGCCATTGAATTCCTGTACTAACAGCAGCTGTGGTTGCCTGCACAGCTCTAGTCAACACCTTAGCATGTATAAAGGAATGACTGAAGTGAGTACTAGATATTTGAACTCAGTTCCTTATATTTCCACAGCAAGTGATTATACTTATTAAGTCATTACACTCTTGTAATACAAAGTTTAATGATGTCTAAAATATTTATTTGTGGTTTTGAGGGTTGGAGAAGGTGACACAATGCCCATGTAGAAGTCAGAAAACAACTTTATACTTGGAAATAAGAGCCTTTACCTGAAGGACCGTCTTGACAGCTCCCACATTTCATTTTTAAATGAGTATGGCAGGCATATAAAATATAGATATCTCTGAAATACAATAGCAACTGATCAACTCTAGCTTTCTGCTTCATATATGAATTTGAACTGGCTTATCAAAATGCAAATTATCTATGGTTAGCAAACTAGACACCAATCACTGCAATCTCCTTGAAAATAACGTATCTCTTTGCTAATTCACTTTTCTAGGCTTCCTACCTTTGGTAAGACAACACTCATTCCATTTAAGGCTAAAAAAATGAGACATTTTAGAAAAACACTTATCTAAAATGGGATTAGTTATTCTTATAGCTGCAGGTACAAGGAATTCTGCAATTCCCCACTTTCCTCCCGGTTTCTAGTTTTCATGCAGCATATGCATATTATTTTAAAAGGTTAGCTAACCCTTAGGGAAAGTTCTTGCTCTTCAGCTGTTATCAATTAAACCAATTTCATATTTTCCACAAACAATATCACAGATAAGCATAACAAAGTCTCACCTTCAAAGTAAAATCAACATTGAAAATAACTAAAGCAGAAAAAAATAATGATTAAAAAAATCTTGCCATATGGCTAAGAAGGAAAATAATAATGACAAATAATATTGATTCCCTGTTAATTCTTTATACTCAAATAGAAAAATAAGTCACACTTTCTTTAATGCCTTACATAAAATTACATAACATAGTTTCCAACATTTGTAAATCATCCAATCATATGTTTATATAATTATGATACTGGATGATATACAGTTTAACCAGAGACATAAGGTTAATAGTTCTCAATATTGTTTTTAAGAAGAGAACTAACTTTTCTGAATTTACCTTCAACAATGTTGGATACTTCTTCCAAATTGAAACATTTTTTTTCTTGGAGGGAGGATCCTAATACTCAGGGAGCTCACAGAACTTCAAAACTGTATAACCTGTTCCCCCAAAGACACATAAACAATTACTAGGGAAAGGAAGATTTGGGTGAAATTCTATGTAAGATTTACAAGGCACTTGATGGTAGTAATATAGCTTTCATGATTTGTCCCTCACATTGTTTAATGGTGTAGCTGCTTTTTCAGTCACCCAAGCTTCTACAAATAAGTGGTTCACAAATATAGTCCTGGGTGGAATCATTGTTTGCCATCTGTCTTCAGTGCCCTATCTAGGGGAAATAGACATTTGTTCATATCTCAACCCCACAAAAGTCATAAAAACCAAATGGCATCTCAACAGGGACTGACATGACCGAAAATGAGTTGGGGGAGATTTATGGCTTTGCAAGTGGTTATAAAACATCCAACTTAGGTTGATCTGCTTAAAGATACAATGTCCAAGGGTCAGTCCAAGAAGTCTACCTTTCCTCATGTAGTATTGGACAGTTTGCATCCTTTAATAACAGTTGCATATTTTGATAGTTGTCAAGTTATTTGACTTGATATAACATAAAGTCACCTTGGAAGAGAAATTAAATGAGTGGTTATCTAAGATTCATTGGCCTATAAAAATGTCAGTGAGGGGATTATCTTGATTGTTAATTCATGCAGGACAAACCAGTCCAGTCTGTGTGTGCAACATTTCATGGGATGGGATATAAACAGTAGAAGAGTGAAGAAATCTACCGTAAAGCAAGTTAGATAGCAGCATTGGTGTATTTGTTTCTCTCTGACCTTAACTGTAGATGTAGTACAACCAGCTGTCTCAAGTCCCTGTCTTTGTGACTTCTCTTAGATGATGGACTGTAATCAGAAAAAAAAAAAAAAAAAAAAAAACTTCTCTTGCTTTTTGCCAGAGTGTTTGTCACAGCAGCAGAAATCCTACTGATTTGTGGCAGCTTTCTCTTAGACTGAAACATTGCATGCCATAGGGATGCTCCTTAACAAAGAAGTAAACAAGTCAATATACCTTCAGGAAGTGCCTGAAACTGACCAAACTCACTGTGTGACTCTATCTGCTAAAACAGTAAAAAAGACTGTTGAGAGCCACTCTCTGACCAGTTGAGATACTAGGAAGAGGTTCAGTTGTAGCCTCCTAGAAGAAGCAGAGAACTGCTGAACTGCTTAGAAGAAACAAAAATCAGTGAGCTACTTGGAAGAGGCTCAGAGCAGCTGAGTCACCAGGAAAGGCCATTCTCCATCCTGCTGAGCTGCCTTCAAGCAGTTCAGTGTGTTCCAGGTTTCAAGCTTTTGTGAGCTGTCATTCATGTTAAGGTAGGCTTTGGTGATGCAGCTGTCTTTGAGTCATTTCTGATCCCATAAGTAACTCTCACCATTATTTTGGGCGAAATCCCAGGGTAGTTTCTTTCTCTATGTAATGTAGGATCCCATGGTCACTTGATGAATGGGGTCTGCCATCTGAATATGGAGCTGCATCTCTAATGGATTATTGTAATCTCTGAAAGGAGTTCATATTGATGGGACATAGTGGTGACCGTTGTATGGTCTTTGCTGTGATAATGAGATTTACAACAAAAGCTCATTGCTCTGCTGAGAAAGAATTGCTTGAAGAAATTACAATGGAAAAATATTCATATTTTGTCCTTTATATTAACCTCTGACTTGGCATGAGATTAGAAGAAAGGGAAGATAAAATAGAATATTTTGCATGCTGTTCCATAGGTGGCAAGATGTAGAGAAAGAAGGTATAAATTAGATCTGTGCTAAAATGTCCTCCACAAGATTTCCAAACTTCAGTCCTAAAGGAGAAATTGGACAAGGGGTAAGGTGAGAAAAAGATAGTAGTGATATAACAATCCATTCAGATCTAATCTTTAACAGATTGAAAGGGAAAATCCGTGACTCAGCATGTAGATGGGGTCTTACCAGTATCTTAGAACAAGAAACCACTACTTTGAATCTGATTTGACTGGAGTCATCTTCCTTCTCACTGTTCTTTCCAGGACTTGACAAAAAAGAGGAGGAAACATACACCTCCTTTTTTGCTGTATTTCTCTGTAACTCAAAACACAGATGTACCAATTTTCCCCCTTTGAGATAACGGCTACTCAAATACTATATATTATTTATTTGTATAGCTGTCATCAGTACTAAGGATTGAAGCCAGGACATTAAACAAGATAGATCTATACTCTAACATTTAAATATTCCCAGCTTACATTTTACTTTATATTTTGAGACAAAGCCAAATAAATATGAATATATAAAAGCTGACCTTGGCATTGCTCTATAGCCTAGGCAAGCATTGTACTTGCAATTCTCCTTCCTTAGATTTCCGCATACCTAGAATTACAAGCTTGTGACAGCAGGAGATGCTCCATTTTTTTCTGATGCCACTTAGTTTCATGATCATCTTTAGTGGTATAAGTCATAGTACAACTACTTGAGGATAGTAACTTCTTTTTTTTTTTTTTTTTTTTTGGTTTTTCGAGACAGGGTTTCTCTGTGTAGCTTTGCGCCTTTCCTGGAGCTCACTTGGTAGCCCAGGCTGGCCTCGAACTCACAGAGATCCGCCTGGCTCTGCCTCCTGAGTGCTAGGATTAAAGGCGTGTGCCACCACTGCCCGGCGAGGATAGTAACTTCTAAACCATGGGATATAACATTAAACTGCCAAGATAGCCTGTGACCTTACTTATATTTTGTGAGAGTTTAAAAGTCCTTTCCCTTTCTTTGCAAGTTATAATTTCCTTATCATCTGAGGCATGGGGAATTTTTGAATCAAAGCTATTATTTGTCTTCTTCATTTTCAATGGTGTATATTATCTTGTTCATAATGGTAAGATACATGATTCAACTTGGAAGTGACCGAACAAAAAGATTACAAGGGGAAGTAAAAATACCTCTCTGTAAAAGTTGAAAGTATTAGATCAATTTGAAAAAGTTTGCCTATTCATGGGTTTTGTTTTGTGAATGTAATGATTTTTTTTATTTTTTAATTTTACATATCAGCTATGGATTCCTCTGTCCTCCCCCCCCCCCCCCCCCCGCCCCCCTCTGTCCTCCCCCCCCCCGCCCCCCACCCGCCCCCCACCCGCCTTCTCCCCATCCCACCCCCCATTCCCATCTACTCCAGGGCAAAGACTCCCCTGGGGATTCAGTTCAACCTGGTAGATTCAGTCCAGGCAGGTCCATTCCCCTCCTCCCAGGCTGAGCAAAGTGTCCCTACATAAGCCCCAGGTTCCAAACAGCCAACTCATGCACTAAAGGACAGGTCCCAGTCCCACTGCCTGGGTGCCTCCCAAACAGTTCAAGCTAATCAACTGTCTCACTTATCCAGAGGGCCTGATCCAGTTGGGGGCTCCTCAGCTATTGGTTCATAGTTCATGTGTTTCCATTAGTTTGGCTATTTGTCCCTGTGCTTTTTCCAATCTTGGTCTCAACATTTCTCACTCATACAAACCCTCCTCTTTCTCGCCAATTGGACTCCTGGAGCTCCGCCTGGGGCCTGGCTATGGATCTCTGCATCCAGTTCCCTCAGTCATTGGATGAGATTTCTAGTGGGTTTCTTTGAATGTTGTTCTTAGGAGTTTCTTTGAGAAATTTAAGTTAATTTGATTTGTAGAAGACTGAAATATACGATATACATATGATTTTTTGCTTGGTTCCATCAATCCACTAAGAGACATAATTCAATTCTCAAGCTATTTTTATTTTTCTATGCAGCATTATCTAGTGAAAAGGGGGGCATTTGTTTATTAATACAGGGACACTTAGAGAGGCGAAGAAAGACAGAGAAGAGAGGAGGAGAGAAGGGTAGAGGTCAGAGGGGGGAAAAGGAATGAAGGAGAGAGAGAATGGATAGAGGAAAGGAAAGAGTTGAGAAAGGTAAGCAACTATGATCAATCCTAGGAACTACCCAAAGAATGAAGAAAGAACAAAAGAGACTTGAATAAACTGTGACTTTTGTGTTTTCTTCCTACTTTTTTCCTTAAACAAAAACTATTTTTGTAGATATAAAGATCATACCCAGGGCCTTGTCTCCTGGTTTTTTTTTAACTCTACTCCTAGGTTAAATCCACAGAATCTCTGATGTGGGAACATGATCCTACTTATTCATTAGGTGTTTTATTTTGACTAAGTAAAGGCTATGCTCCAAAAACTTCTGCTCCAAATGTCCATTACTATTATATCATCTTATTCCATTATATTAAAAATGAGTGAAAAGCTAGAGAAAATTTTACAAAAGTGAGCTTGATAAGATTCATCATTCAGAAAGCATCTTCATCTGCCAATCTGCTGTGCACATGGAAGAACAGGATGTGGGATCCTTCTATATATTGATGGTTAAAAATGATTTTGAAATCCCTCCCACCTTAAGATACTCTTTATAACTCCTCTGATATACCCTTTCTCTACTCCTGAGGTAATATTCTGTAAATGCAATGCAAAAATGTAAAACAATGACTCTTAAGCTCAGTCTTGTAAAAATAATATTCTTTATATTTTGAAGCTGATTAAAGAAACTTTACCTATTTTAAGAGATTTTTAAAGTAAGAATTGAAATGCTCAAATTCTTTTTTTAGGCATAATAGGGCTTCACAGCAGTAAGACCTAAGCAAAAATCAGCTTACAAAGTAATTATAGCTTAGGAACAAATAGATTCAGTATGACTTTTTATTCTATTTCTCTCGTGTGTTGCTTTCATCAGTAATTTACCAGCAATCAGTGCTGTGGGGTGTTTTGTATGCTGTGAATATGTGTTGCTCTGATTGGTTGATAAGTAAAATGCTGATTGGCTGGTAGCCAGGTAGGAAGTATAGGTGGGACAAGCAGATGGGGAGAATTCTGGGAAGAGGAAGGCTGAGCCAGGAGACACCAGCCTGCCATCCAGGGAGCAGCATGTAATGGCACACAGGTAAAGCCATGGAATATGTTGTGACAAATAGACTAACAGAAATGGGCTGAGTTTAAGTACAAGAGCTAGTCAGTAGTTAGCCTGAGCTAATGGCCTAGCAGTTTTAATTAATATATGCCTCTGTGTGTTTACTTGTGGACAGGGTGGGACACAGGAAAACGTTCCATTACAAATCAGAATTGGAAATTGTAGCAGGAATCTTAGATGGTCTTATTAATAAGATCAAACGTGAGGCCAGTTATTGGGGTGAACACTGGAAAATCAGAGAGACAGAAAAAGCCACAGCTAACCTCACCTGGCCAACTTCTCAGCTGATCTTGTTTCCTCAGACTGGAAGCCTCTGTGTCCTCATATCCAAATGGCTCTCAGCTGTGCTGCTCAAAACCTAACCGCTTAACCAGCCAAATGCTTAACCAGCAAAATGCTTCTAGTTTCTGGTCTTCACGCCTTATATATCTTTCTGCTTTCTACCACCACTCCCTGGGATTAAAGGCTCACTTTCTGGGATTAAAGGCGTGAGTTACCACGCTTGGCTGTATCCTTGAACAGATGGATTTCTGCCTCTGGAATGCTAGGATTAAAGGCAAGTGCTACCACTGCCTATCCTAAGTATCTAGTGCCTTTTCTGTTCTCTGACCCCAAATAAGTTTATTAGGGTACACAATATTTTGGGGAACACAATACCACCACAGGAAATAACTGACTTTTAGCTACCAGATGAAAGTATATCAAAAATTAATTGTGGACAGTGGTACAATCCTACATGATCATAACTATTTTCTTGAATACCATTTAAGAAAGGTCATTGAGTGAATACACATACATCTATTGATTTATCCATTCATTAATTCATTCATTAAGTTTTTTGAACCTTTTGGCAGGCTGCAAGAATACAGTCAAAAGGTCTCTGCTCATATGGAAATCAAATTACCATTAGGTAAATATATAACAAGCATTGTAACTAGATTTTATGATTATATCCACATATAATCCATGTATAATTTTCAAGTAAATAAATGAGATATTGAAATATGCAGACATTTTGTATCCAGGAATGAAAAGTCTGAGGATATGACTTAGAATTAAAATTTAAAGAATCATAGGGAATAAAAGGAGACAATAGACAATGTTGTGAAATTGCAAACAATAGGTTTCATAATTAAGTAGACCAGAACAATATAAAGCTGTAAAAATATAATCCATGAAAAACCAAACCATTACTTTAATATTCTTTGTAAATATACAACAGAGGCTAAGAATTTTTATTCACTCTTCTTCAAAAATTAAACTACATAAAATTGTTTCTTTAACATGTATAATGTCAAATAATTTATAAATTTACAGGCTTATAGTCTTACTGGTTGAGTCTCTATCATTTTCATAGTATTCTAGGTGCTGAGTATCAAAATGGAAAGGAAGTCATATTCATTCATTCACACTCTGGTTAGGAAGACATGCATTTGAAAGATATCTACTCTCTTCATTCCTTTTCCCCATCAACTCATAATCCAAGCAGGCATCAGTATTTTGAAAGAAGGAAATAGCCTAAAAGGAATCCACTATAGAAGTGATCAGGACAGCCTAGCAGTCTTGAGAGAAGTATAGAGCACAATTTGTATTCTAGAACAAAGAGAATCTCTGGAATTAAGGGGCTTTTTAATATAAGTTAACAACATTTCCTTAGGCTAACAAACTATTTTCAAAACCCAATTAAATAATTATAAACATTTAATGATTGCCAACTACTAACTACTTCACTGTAGTCTGATTTCTATAATTACACATAAAAATGTACTAAGTATAAAGTTCTGAATGCATTCTACATTATCTAATATATTTTCTGGAAATTTTATTACTATGCCAATCTAGTTAATGAAGTAGCTTAAAATCCACAGGAAATAAATGAAAGATTTTTTTATCCTTTGTAACTTTACATTATTAATTAGGAATATCTTTAAGTTCTTTCGTAGAACCCATTATATTTGAAATAAAAGTTTTATGAAGGTTTTCCTTACCCATTTTTAATTGGAAAGTAAAAAGTCAGAGAAAGTCCCTCATTATTTTTGTGGCCCCTTTAGGGAGCATAAGATTAATAGCCATTCTATGCATTTAGATGTAAAATTAGGTATCTTTTTTCTATAATATTTTTTCTTCAAGTTCTTAGTAGCAAGAATTCATATAATAAAAAATAATTTATATGGCCTTTAAAGCCAATATATATTTATACATAAAATAATTACACAAGCTTTCACTACTACATGCAAAATTATAGTTTTCAAATCCTATCTAATACCAATATATAAAGTGATAATATTAATGATGGGGGGATGTTTTTGTATGTTGTTAATATGTATTGTTTTGATTGGTTGATAAATAAAATGTTGATTGGCTAATAGCCAGACAGGAAGTATAGGTGGGGCAAGCAGAAAGGACAATTTGGGATGTGGAAAGCTTAGTCAGGAGATGCCAGCCTGCCATCCAGAAAACAGCATGTAATGACACACACAGATAAAGCCATAAAACATGTGGAGACATAGATTAACAAAAACGGCTAAGTTTAAATATAAGAGCTAGTCAGTAGTAGGCCTGAGCTAATGGTTGAGCAGTTTTAATTAATATAAGCTTCTGAGTGATTATTTTATAAGTGGATGCGGGGTCCATGGGTCTGGGCAGGACCAGAAAAAACTGCAGCTACATATTAATATTTAAATATTATTATATACTCAAACATGTGCTTAAAGACTTTTTCTACCCATATATTGACTTAATCAATGACCAATATTATTCTAAATAAATTGTTGTTTAGAGTAGCTAACAATATCTTTTCATTTTATTTAGAGTAACAAATGTTATCAAGTTGTAAACCAGGCCTATAACTACAACATTAAGGTCACCTATTGTGTTCACTAGTTTCAAATGTCAACTGGACATAATCTAGAATCAACAGGAGACAATCTTGTTCAACAAGGGATTTTCTGAATTGGCATGGCCTCTGGGCATGCCTACAGGAAATTGTCTTTTATTTTCCTCTATTTTATTTTTATTATAATATAGTCGCTTGATTTACAACAAGCAGAAAATACATTGTCCCTTGTTTCGATACAGACATTGAGATTTTTTTAAGGTTGTATAGAGTATTTATTACAAAGAACATAAAAAATATTTTTTAGAAGATTTATAAAGAAAGAATACACAAAGTTTAACCACTCAACTTTCTACTTTATTAGGACTGCAAATATTTGGTTGTTTAAACTAGACATCAAGAAAAATATAAAAAAATAAATAAATTACATATTAAATGATTATATAAGAGAAAAAGTATATTAACTGCAAACAGTAAAGCAATTCAAGTTAAAAACACTACCAAGTATAGAAGGATTCAAGAACAAGTATTTTAAAGACATTTCACAGAGTATTTTTAAATCATCTCTGTTTTCTCCTAGCAAGACTTATATTTCTAAAATGAAAATTGAAAATAAAAATAAAACTTCAAAAGGAACAATTCTCCCACAATTATTTCTTGTATCTTAAAGCAAGTGATCTGATACTTTGAAAGATGTTAACATTTTATTCTGAAAGATATTGGAAATTTCAAATCACTTTTTACAAAAGATATTATAAATATTTAAGGATTATTAATTTCTTATCTTAAGTCATATTTTTTACTAAATAAAACTAAGTGATGTGAATGTTGTTTAGAAGTAAAACTTACAATATTACTTAAAAATTCACAGTCCAAAGAATCATCTAGAATTAGGTTGTCATCATTCAAATCACCTTATACTATTACACTAAGTTGTAAAGAACAAGCCTCCCTCATGAAGACAGTAGGCAAATTTTGATACACATGCACATGCAATGTGCTAGAAGCATCAACATTTAGGTTTTGTGTTTTTTTTCACATAAGCATATACAAAACAAGTTACTTTTGAACAATTTACCTGCTTCTAAAAGTGATTTAAAAACTAAATAAAAATTATTAACAATGAAGGGCGAGGGTCGAGGGAAAGAGAGCTTGGGGGAGCGGGAGACCCCAGCTGAATCAAGAACAGAGAGGGAGAACAAGGAATAGGAAACCATGATAAATGAAGACCACATGAGAATAGGAAGAAGCAAAGTACTAGAGAGGCCCACAGAAATCCACAAAGATACCCCCACAATAGACTGCTGGCAATGGTTGAGAGACAGCCCGAACTGACCCACTCTGGTGATGAGATGGCCAAATACCCTAATTGTCGTGCTAGAAACCCCATCCAATGACTGAGGGATCTGGAAGCAGAGATCCATGACTAGGCCCCGGGTGGAGCTCCAGGAGTCCAATTAGCGAGAAAGAGGAGGGTCTATATGAGTGAGAATTGTTGAGACCAAGGTTGGATAAAGCACAGGGACAAATAGCCAAATGAATGGAAACACATGAACTATGAACCAATGGCTGAGGGGCCCCCAACTGGATCAGGCCCTCTGAATAGGTGAGACAGTTGACTGGCTTGATCTGTTTGGGAGGCATCCAGGCAGTGGGACCAGGTCCTGTGCTCATTGCATGAGTTGGCTGTTTGAAACCTGGGGCTTATGCAGGGACTCGGCCTGGGAGGAGGGGACTGGCCCTGCCTGGATTGAGTCTACCAGGTTGATCTCAGTCCTTGGGGGGGGCTTTGCCGGGGAGGAGGGGGGAATGGGGGGTGGGCTGGGGGGAAAGGGGGGGGAGCGGGAGGGGGGAAAACAAGGGAATCCGTGGCTGATATGTAGAACTGAAAGGTATTGTAAAATAAAAAAATAAATTAATTAATACATAAATAAAATTATTAACAATGCTCTTTAAGTTTTAGACTAAATACACAAGGACATTTTTCACTTAAAAAATATTTTTGCTCTTATTGATATGTTCAAAACTTAGAGTCTGCTTTTATAATCTAAATCTTAGAAAACAGAAAAATAAACCCTCTGCTGCCCCAGTTGCTGGCCAGCAGTGGAGATGCCTGCAGGCAGGTTCCCCCACCAAAACCCCCCATCAATCCTGCAATCTACAAAACCCATGCCTTACTCCAAACCTATCCACCCCTTGCAACCCCAGGGGCTTCCTGGGACACAGAATCCACCAGTTCTCATTGGACCAAGAAATGAATGACTCTTCTTCTACCCAGAGCCCCACCTTTAGTACCTAGGTCCCAGGACATAACCAGTCCCTGGGGACCCCCACCCATCACTGGCCCAGTTGCCAGCCAGGAGGGAAGACTCCTACTGGCAGGCTCTCCCACCAAAACCCCCAATCAGACCCTGCAATCTACAAGACCCACACCCTACTCCAAACCTACCCATAACCCTGCAAACCTCAGTGGCTTACTGAGATACAGAATCCCCCAGCTCCCATTGGAACAAGGGTGGTTTCCAGAGACACAGAAGACACCAGCTCTCATTGGACTAAGAGTGGCTGCCTGAGACATGGAATCTGCCAGCTCTCATTGTACCAAGAGTGGCTTCCTGAAACACAGAATCCCCCAGATCTGAGTGGACCAATAGCCCTGATAAGACCAAGAGCCACCCCCTGAGACAGAAGCAGCTAGCTTAGATTGCACCAAGAGCAGCTCCATGTGACATAGAATTCACTAGCTCCAATTAGACCAAGAGCTAAGATTGGACCCAGTGTGGCTCCCTGAGACACAGACACAGCAAGCATAGATTGGACCAAGAGCAGTTAACTCAGACACAGGCACCTCTTGCACCTGTTGGAGGAAGAAATAGGTAGACACCAGTGCAAAAATACATACAACATAAAGAGCAATATGGCATCACCAGAACCTAGCTCTAGATTAGATAGCTAACAAAGGGACCCAAAGAGGGAAGAATGGATCACCCTGGGAAGGGGAAATACATGAGATCTCCATGTGGGAATGTGGGGCTCTTGGTCTTATCAGGGCTATTGGAATGGGATGGTTGAGCTGGGACAGGGATGGAGTGGAAGAGCAATGAAAGTGATACCATGATAGAGGGAGACATCATGGGCATAGGGAGAAACTGGGTGCTGAAGAAGTTCCCAGGAATCCACAAAGATGACCCCATCTTAGACTACTAGCAATAGTGGAGAAGGTGCCTGAACTATCTTACCCCAGTAATCAGATTGGTGAATACCCTGTTTTCATAGAGCTTTTCTCCAGTAACTGATGGAAGCAGATGCAGAGATCCACAGCCAAACACAAGGCTGAGCTCCAGGAGCCCAGTTGAAAAGAAAGAAGAAGGATTCTATGAGCAAGGGGCATCAAGGTCATGATGGGGAAACCTACAGAGACAATCAAACCAAACTAATGGGGACTCATGAAATTTAGATCAACAGCTGTGGAGCATGAATAGTTGTGTAGCATGATCTGCCTAAGGGGCCTCTTGGTCATAAGATCAGAATCCATCCCTGGTGCATGAGCAGGCCTTTTGGAGCCCACTTCTATGATGGGACACCTTGCACAGTCATGAGGCAGGGGGAGGGACTTGGACCTGCCTCTACTAAATGTGCCTCCCCTTGAGGCCTTACCTTCTTGTAGGAGGGAATTGGGGATGGAGTGAGAAGGGGAGGTTGGATGGGTGGAAGAATGCAAGAGGGGGGTCTTTGGTATATAAAATGAATAAAATTTTTTCTTAATAAAAAAAAAGAAAAAACATTTGGTCAGAAGTCTCAGAGGCAACTGCCTCTTCTCCATGATTTACCCCCTACTTTTACTCCCCCATCTAGCTTCATGTGCAGTGGTGAACATTATTTCATAGGCTGAGCTGCCTTAATCTGTGTTCTCTTGCTGTGAAAGACACTATGACTACAGCAACTCTTTCAAAGGAAAACATTTAATTGGCACTTTCTTACAGTTTTAGAGGATTAGTCCATTATCCTCATGGGGAGAGGATGGTGTCATGCAGGCACACATGGTGGCTGGGAGTTCTATATTATGATCAATCTGCAGACAGCCAGAAAAGAGAGACAGACAGCAAGCGGTTTTTGAAATTTCAAAGCTCAACCCAAGTGACATACTTCCTCCAACAAGATCACACTTATTCCAAGAAGGTGACACTTCCTAATCCTTTCAAAGAGTGCCACTCAGTAAGTATTCATATATATGAGCCTATGGAAGCAATTTGTATTCAAACCACCACATGGGCCTTAGTTTGAGTGTAAAAAGAAAGCAAACTGCCTAATCCTTTCAAATAGTGCCACTCTGTAAGTATTCATATATATGAGCCTATGGGGGCCATTCTTATTCAAACCACCACATGGACCTTAGTTTGAATGAAAAAAGAAAGCAAATGGAGTGCAAGTAATTATACATTCATTGTTTCTCTGCTCTTGACTTTGTGCTGTGACCAGATTTCTCTGGCTCCTGCCACTGTGACTACCCTGCAATGATGGACTTGAACCTAGAATTAAGAGCTTAAATGAACTCCCTCTCCTCTGAGTTTGGTTTTACAGGTTATTTTGTCACAGCCAATGATAAAGAAATTAATACATCAGTATTGAAATCTACTGTTAGACAAACATCTTGTAGGAAACTAAGTACAATTCATTATACATTTCCCTATTCTCTTTTGCCCAAAATCCCATGTGCATTTTGGGAAAATTATAACATGTTAGAGCCACAGATAAATTTTCCTTGTTCCACTGACCAACTTCCCATTCATATTTGGGAAAATAACTCTAATTAAACTCGGTGGGACACACACACAAATAGTACATAAAAGTAGTTGTACATGGGGAGAATATTTGAGATGAAGCATGTCAGTGGAAAAGGATGAATGAGCAAACAGAAAGTGAAAAGAACTAAAATTAATTATATAAACTTGGAAAACTAATAAACAATAAAATATGGACCACAGTGAACAAAAGAATGAGATAAATAATAAATAAAATTAAGAAAAAATAAAATGTTTTTTTTTCTACCTGGAATGTCTCCTTAAACACCACAAGATTATTTTAACAGATAGAGTCAAAACATAAGCATATTTATACACATAGTAATGAAAAAGTATGGGGAACTGTCTAAACTTAAAAACAATACAAGTGAAATAGAGTTCCTTCATGTGCTTAGTTTATAGCATATTTAAGTCATCACTATGATAGTTAATCAAGTGGTACCTGATAACTTTATGGAAATGAAGAATCATTCATTGTGCAGACATTTAACAAGTTCCCAAGTCATACCTATTAAAGTTTGATAAAAATGCTCTAGACGATGCTTCAGGCATAATTAATATCAAAGAATTCAACAGAAAATTTTCAGTTTCTTACTCAAGATTTTATTTGCTTCCTACATGAGAATGGAAACTGTAGTAGTTTTCTGTGAATGTGAAAAGGGAGTTCTGACTAGTCTCTCCATGAAGTTTCTAGATCTCCGACAAAAAGAAGCAAAATTGCATGCAATATTTGTTATTGGAAGCAAGTTATACCTTCTTTTCAGGGGTTATCATGAACTTCTTTAAATCACAGACTTGAGGAATTTTTGCTGCTTTGTGAAAATACTTACATATTCCTTTCTTTCTGCAAGTTATTTCAGCTGGGTGCATCAATAAATTGAATTTATGCTGAATCATAACTATTGAAATTATTGCCTGAAACTTTAGATATTTGTGTCTTCTGAAACAAACTTCTTTCCTAAAATGGTTAGGCTTACAGATTGACACTTTCAAAAAATACTTTTACATTTCTAAGTACTTTAAAGACAAGATTCAATAAATTACTTGAGTGGTATCTTAGGGTTTTATTTCACTGAAGAGACACTATGCCCACAGCACTACTTGTAAAACAAAATATTTAATTGGGGCTGGCTTACAGTTTCATAGCTTTAGTGCATTATTGTCATAGGGGGGAAAATGGCTGCAGAAAAAGAAAATACCACACTGGGCATAGCTTGGGCATATATGAGACCTCAAAGTTCAACTTAACAGTGACACACATCCTCCAACAAGGCACACCTACTCCAACAATGTCAAATCTCCTAATAATGCCACTTCCTATGGAATAAGCCTTCAAAAACATGCGTCTATGGAGGTCATACCTTTTCAAATTACCACATTTCACTCCCTGACTCCCATGGGTGTTGCAAGAAGCCTAAATGCTCTTATAATAAAAACCTGGAGCCAGCTATCAAGAGTGAAAGCTGAAAGATCAGAGAAGCAGAGCAAGCAACAGCCACCAACTGCTTAGCCTAAAAGAGCGTGAGTTCCTGTCTCCTCCCACCGTATATTTCTTTCTCTGTCCATCCATATCACTTCTGGTCTCAACCTTCCTATTGCTGGGATTAAAGGTGTGTGATCCCAAGTGCTGGAATTAAAGGTATGCGCCACCACCACCTGACTCTGTTTCTCTTTTAGACTGGATTAATCTTGTATAGCCCAGTTTGGCCTTGAACTTACAGAAATCCAGAGGGATCTCTGCCTCTGCCTCCCAAGTGCTAGGATTAACGGTATGTGCCACCATTGTCTGACCTCTATGGCTAACTCTGTGGCTGGCTCTGTCCTGTGATCCTCATGTAAACTTTATTTGCTAAGAGTACAAACAGCATGGTACTACACATAGACTTGTAGCCATAAAACAATCCAAAATACATTTAGTGCAACTTCAAAAGCCCCCATAATCTATGGCAGTCTCAACACTGTGATCACCTACTAAATCAAAATCAAAAACAGATAACATACTTCCAACATATAATGGCATTGGATATACATTACTGTTCAAAAATGGGGAAAAGGGAGGATAGTAAGGAAGTACTTGACCAAAGCAAGACTGAAAACCAGCTGGAACAACTCCAAACTCTACATTTCCATTAATAGAGACTAGGGGGTACAGCCCCTCGATAGTCCCCTCCCAGGGTCCAGGAAGGATCTACCACCAGCTGATAATTTATTCTTTGGTGGTAGGAAATGAATCTATGCACATAAAACTCCTCAATCCATACACTTTATTATTCTGTGTAAGTTCTCTCTCTACACAGCTTCTATTCTGTTCTCATGCCTAGCTCCTTTCTTGCCTGATTTCTCTCTTCATTTATCTGTTGTTCCCTCTAAGTTCTAACTTAATTATCTCATCTTAGTTTGGCCCAACCTAGGTTATCATCCATCTAGTACCTTCCCATCTCAGCTCTTCTCCCATCTCCTTCTTTCTCATCTTTTTCTTCTTCATCTTGTTCTTCCCCACCTGGCTCTTCCTCATCTTCCATCTTGTTCCTCTAGTACTGTCTTTTAGCCCTTCAATCTAGTTCTTCCCCATCTTGTTCTTTCCTCTCCAGTTCTTACCCATCTAGTTCTTCCATTCTCTTTTCTTTTGTCCATCTCATCCTCAAGTTCTCTCCCTCAAATCTTCCTCCAAGTCTCCTTATACCTATACTTGTACCTCTTTTTTTTTTTTTTTTTTTTTTGGTTTTTTGAGACAGGGTTTCTCTGTGTAGCTTTGCACCTTTCCTGGAACTCACTTGGTAGCCCAGGCTGGCCTTGAACTCACAGAGATCCGCCTGGCTCTACCTTCCGAGTACTGGGATTAAATGTCTGTGCCACCACTGCCTGGCTCCTTGTACCTCTTTGTTCTCCATTCTCAAGTTCTCTAGGGTATTCTGTTATAAACCCAAGCAATAGCAATCCTCTGGCAGAATAAGGTCACCAGGCTTGAATTCTTATAGGATCATAAAGGCAGGTGAGAGTTTCCATCAGGCAGTGACCATCAGGCTTTCTTTTACAACCCAAAAGGGGAGTGGTAAAGGATGAGGTCAATTAAGAACTAATGATAGGTTAGTATATCAAAAAAGGAATTTATGTGCTCAAACTACATTCCTAGAAGTGGTTAGGTAAGAAGTTAGGAGTCTATAATGTTAGTAAGGCTGTATAAGAAAGGAGGATCTTACCTTAAATTGCACAAGAAATAAAGCTATCGCCTGACCTAGGAAACAGTTGTTGTTTCCATAAGGGTATTACCTTAGTTCAGGAGATCATTTGACCTTGAATGCTTGATAAATATTTTAGATAAATACAGTGTTAGGAGTTCTTGGAACCACACATAGCATACAAGAAAATCATTGTAGGAATCGGCCTATATATATATATATATATATATATATATATATATGTAAGCTAAAATATCACCAAGACTTCTTAAGCCATGACTTGACCTTTGGAAAAGTCCTTGACTTTTCTAAGTAGTAGCTTTTGTGATAGTAGCCAAATTCCATTACATTTTCCTGTGGCTTGCAGCACTCCATGATTTATGTCAAAATCCTGTTCAAATCTCCAACTCCTTTCAGGGTTGTTGACTGTAACACACTCCTTTCTCTTGAGCTACTTCCATTTCCTGTTAGCAGTTCTCCTCAGCATGTACCACACAGCTCTGGCATCTCCAGATTTTCAGGTCTCCAAAGAAATTCAAGTTTCTGATATTCTCCCTATACTAATTCCCTGCCAGGTTCCACCCTCCTGAATGCTTAAGGGAAGTTCCTTGCCTGGTACCCTGAATAATGGGCGTTAACAGATTAGAAACAAGATTGTAAAACATCAGTAGCGAACTTCTGCCCTACGGGGTCCTCCCATTGTGCTGTAAGCCTGTATTTAAGACCTCCTCCCCCTTCAATAAATGACATTCAGCATTTAAAATCAATATATATATATATAATATATATTATATATATAATTGAATGAATACTGTGAATGTAATCTAAGAATACCACAAATGTGTGTAATTAATGAATATCATGAGTGTAATTTAAAAAAATAAATAAATGAAGTCAAAAAAAAAAAGAAATTCAAGTTTCACCTACATAGCTCACACAGTGGCCTCTCTGGGCCTCCAGGCAGCAACAAACCTGCCACACACTTGGCCTCAGGAGCTTTTCTTAGTCTCATAGGGAGATTCTATAACCCCTTTCTTGTATCCATGACTCCAAAGCCAGAACCACATGGCCAAAGCTGCCAAATTCTTTTGTTTCCTGGGCTTAGAACACTGCCTCCTTTTTTAATTACATCTTTACTAGCCTAGCTTTTTGTTTTCGGTGGTTATCTTCACTGCCTATGCTTGGCTGTCCTAGAACTAACTCTATAGACTGTGCTGGCCTTAAACTTAGATATTTACCAGCCTCTGCCTTCTAAGTACTTGGATTTAAGGTGTGCACCACCACATCCAACTCTTAGCTTTTCTTTAATTCTTTTTTACAAGTAGGATTCTTAGCTAGGTGGGATCTCATCCAGAGGTCACTACACTCTTTACTCCTTTTACATTGTTTATCTCCTCGAACACAGGACTTAGTTCCATTCACTTTCTAGTGCCCCTTTTCTCCTTGAACTGTACATTTTGTATTTTTCCTTGCTCACCTTGCTCCTTTTCATTATAGGTCTTCATAAAAGTAAACACTAATAAGCACATGACAGAGTCAATACTAGGCTGTTTTGAGATTTCCTCGGTCAAACAAACTAATCCAAATATCTTTATCCTCAGACAGACTCTTTAGAAAAGGGCATGAAGCAGCCATATTCTTCACCAAAATATCACAAGACCAGTTTCTTGCCTACATACTAATATTCTTCTCTGAAACCTTTTGAGGCAGGCTCCCACAGTTCAAATCACCCTCAGCCTGACTGTCTTCAATGTTCCTCCTAGGATGGCCCATTAAACCCTACTTAAATCATTCGACTGCTTTTGTAATCCATAGTCTCAAAGTCCATATTCCTCCAAACAAAATCATGGCCAGGTCTATCACAGCAATATCCCAGTCCCTGGTACCAACTTAGGGTTTTATTGCTGTGAAGAGACACCATGACCAAAGCAACTCTTATAAAGGAAAATATTTATTTGGGGGCTGGCTTACAGTTCCAGAGATTTAGTTCATTATTGTCATGGCAGAAAACATGACAGTACAAATGCTGGAGAAGCAACTGAGGGTTCTACATCTTGATCCTCAGGCAGCAGAAGGAATGACTGCCACATGGGCATTGCTTGAGAATGTATGAGATGTCAAAGTCCACCTCCATAGTGACACACTTCCTCCAACAAACCACACCTACTCCAACAACACCACACGTCTTAAAAGTGTCACTACCAAGAGAACAAGCATTTAAACAAATGAGGTTTTAGGGGGCATATTTAGTCAAACTCTAAGTGGTTTTATAAGTTTTCTATAATTTAACAAGAACTATATATATTTATTCTTATTGTTATTATTTTACATATAATTAATATTAATCACTATGTAATAAATAATATATGTATATGTTAAACATATTATATATATATATATATAATGATTATGCTTATGATGCAGCAATGTCCTGGTGTTTTGGGGAGTGACAGAGACTTTTGATGTTCTGTGGTACCCAACTTAAAAGGCTAAGGTCCCAGAAGCTCCACACTCTCCAAACCTACCATAAATCAGAGTTTTTTGAATTCTTGTCATGTGAATTTGAAGAACGAAATTCACTGACTACAGAGGATGAGTTTAGAAAGAAATATTTATTATTGGACACATAAGAAAGAGATAAGGCTGAGGAACTGTAATAACAGGAGGGCCCACTAGGAGTGGAATATGAGTGAACTTCAAAGCCTTAGAGTGAATAATGCTTTAGTAGATAGAGGAAGGGATGATAGGTGAGCTTATCAGTGCAGTTTTCATTCCAGGTGTTAAGGTACTCAAGGGTTTGGCAATGTGCTCAATATTATTTCCAGGAAGTAGACATTCATTTAAGTATAGGAGATAAGGAAAAACAAGACCTCTTGATGCTATCTCTATCCTTTAGCCACAGTGAAACCAGAGACACTTTTGGGTTTGACACTTTTGACATCTCTGGATTCTGGCAGAGACAAGGCTATGGATATTGCCAAGGATATTTCCAGCTTTCCAAGGAAGAAACTCATCACATTTCCTTGTTTTCTTTTCCTCTAAACTCTCTAGCTAATTTCTACTTTTCACTCTCATGAGTTATGCATCTTAATATATTTTCAATGTTTGTGATTAGGTAGTAATACATGAATAAGGAAATAAGTTTTCAGAAAGTGATTTTGGGTTTATTTTTCTCTACATTTTTATCTAACACAGTGCTACATATCAATTACCATACTTTTACACTTATATAAATTATGTATTGGTGTAGATTTTTTCTGCACTCGTAGGTCTGCAGGGTAGAGAAATGATTTTATGTATTCTTCTACCTATACTATCACTCTGTAAGTACTCATAAAATTTTGGACAATATAACTCAGTGGATACTAAGAGAATTACAGCCAAATTGCAAAGATACAGAAGCCCAAAGAAACTGATAAATACAGGAATGAATATTGAAAATAGAAAAATCAACAAGTAAAATTAATAGTAGAATGTAGAAAATAATATTACATAGTGAAAGCAGAACAGAACAACTAATTTCACAAAGAATTTAGAATACACAGTGTATTCTTTAGGCCAGTAGTTCTCTAACTTGAAATGCAACAACTCTCTTGAATTTTTTTTTAGATTTTTTGGTTCATGTTAATAGAATTTCTGCCCCCATATAAGTTTCTCCACCAATGCAGCATGTCAGATCAAATTGAATTGAAATAGTACAACAACAGATTTATTTGAGCAAAGCAACTCCCAGATGAGTTCTCCAGTCCCAGAGATCAAGGCTGGAGAATATTTACCAACAAACAAAAGTGGGGAGACTTTATCGGTTGTAGGAAAGGGTGATGATGTGTCAACCACAAGCTGGTTTTGTACCCAAGCATGGACAAAACTTGAGCACTTTAGGCAAGGAGTTGGGCTGTTGGCAACTTCAGGGAAGGAAGCTACAATAGCCACCAGGAATAAAGAACTAGGGGCTTTTTGGAGTGTTTTGTTTATTCAAAGACTCTCTGAGCCCACAGGGTTTGGAGAAACAGAGACATAGATGGGACTTTCTGGATCATACATAGGGGAGCTGGAGTTTCCCTACCAAATGCATGTATAAAGAATTTAGAAATCTCACACACAAACACAGGCAGACATTCACACACACAATGCTCATGCTTCTGGTAGGTATGGCAGAAATAAACCTGAGTTTGTGGATCTGTTCTCACCCCCAAAGGAAATTATTTTACCCTGGTCTGATTGCCTTCAGTTTTATTGAGTTTAATTCATGTAGTAGAAAAGAAAACTTTAATTTCATAAGCATGCATATTTCTTAATTATGTACATGGGATTGGGCAAATAAAATGAAGAAATGCTAGTGTATTATGCAGTCTAGGAATTTAAACTCATGGAAAGTTGACTATTCAAAAACACAAATAAAATTATTATCCTCTACTTCACATCAACCAAAAGGAAAGAAATGAGATATACAATATTAATATTAAAATAGGAAAAAAGGTCCTAACTTCTGGACCCAAGACCACTAAAAAGGTGAAAAAGAAATATTACAAATAACTATATATCCAGAGATTTTATAATTTAGATAAAATGGACAAATCTTCTGAAATATGCAATGTACCCATAGGCACATAAGGAAAAGAAAGCAAATTATCTGAATAAGCCTAAGCTTATTTATTATAAAAATTGAATCAATAATTTTTACCTTATGTTTTCCATTTCAGTGATTTAAAAAACAAGGTCCAAAAGCAACTTGGTGAAGAAAGGAGTTTATTTTCTTTACACTTCCAGATAATTTTTCATCATGAAGGGACATCTGGACAGGAACTAAGTGCAGGAATCTAGAGGCAGGAACTAAAGCAGAGGCCATGGAGGAATAATGCTTTCAATTTTTCACCCCATGGCTTGCTTAGCTGACCTTCCATATCCCCTAGCACCCTAAGGATGGAACCACCCACAATGAGATGTGCCCTACCATATCAGTAACTAATTAAGAAAATGCCCACGGGCTTGCCTACAGGCCAGTATTATGGAGGCATTTTCTCAAATAACTGTAGCTTGTTTCAAGTCAACCAAAATAAAAAATAAAACAAGGACACTTGCTTGGTAAAGCAAAAAGTGATCATCCCAAGCAATTTTAAAGACAAATCTCATTAAACATTGATGGAGGAAATTACATGAATTTGCGTTTACTTCTTTCAGAAGATAAAAACAAAATGAACATTTGAAAACCATTTTAGGAAGCCAATGTTTTCATAACAGCCAAATAAATGAAGATCTTATAAGAATAGAGCTATGGAAACTAACATTTCTCCTAAAGATAGTTGTAAAAGGGCTAGTAAGATGGCTCTGAATATAACGATACTTGCTATGCAATGATTAGTTCAAACCCTGGAACTCTTGTAAAGGTAGAAGACCAATTCCACAAAGTTGGTCTTGGCCCTTCACATATGTGTTATGGAACATATTGTACACATACACATCCCCAATAATAATGATGCACATACCTTAAACACCAGTAATAATAATAATAAATAATCTTTAAAGAAGAGGGAGATACTTGCAAAAGTCATGAACAAATATATGGAAATCAAATGCCATGATATTTAAATATAATTATATACTATAACCAAGTAACATTTAATACGTAAAAAAGGTTCAATATTTAAGAATAAAAGAATATAATTTGGCATACAGGTTCATTCTTATAATTCCCATATTAGAAAGACTAAGTTTGTGGATATCTTGAGCTACTTAGCAAGATCATGTCTTAAACTGTTTCTTATAAACAAATATTATATCAACATATTCAAGACAAAAGCACACATCATCTCAACATATACAGAAAAATTGTCTGACAAATATTTGGTATCCCTTCATAGTACAAATTCTTAGTAAACTAGGAAGAACATCTACTGAAATCTTATAGATATCTGAAACCAAATATTGATAAGTTAAATTTTTCTCCCTATAATAACAAACAAAAATATCTCCCTTCATCATTCCCATTTAACAATATTCTAGCTAATGCAATATGTAACAAAAATGCAAATAAACAACACAGATAAATTAAAACACATTTCTTAACTGCTGATATAATGACCTTGCTGGGGAGCAAAGTGGAGACTTAAATTCATAAATAGAGGGAACAATGTCACTGTGCTTTCCTCACAGGGACAAAAAGTGATAATTTGAGCCTATCCTGGACAATTATATTACAATTAATTGGAAAACCTAGGGAAAATGGACAAACTCCTAAAATTGTCTACCCTATCACTTTTGAATCTTGAAGAACTGATTTTTTGATGGGGGAATATCTTTCTGTATGCTGTGAAAATGTGTTGCTATGATTGGTTGATAAAATAAAGTCATTTGGCCTATGGCAAGGTAGCTTAGAGGCAGGAAGGAAATCTGAACAGATAGGAATAAGGAGAAAGACAGAGCAGAGGAGACACTGCCAGCCACCACCATGAGAAGCAAGATGTAAAAGTACCAGTAAGCCACAAGGCAAAGTACAGATTTATAGAAATGGGTTAGTTTAAGATATAAGAACTAGATAACAAGAAGCCTGCCGTGGACATAGTTTAAAAATAATATTAGCCTGTGTGTGTTTATTTGAGTCTGAGCAGCTGTGGGATTGGCTAGTGAGAGATTTGTTCTGACTGCAGGCTAGGCGGGACACAGGAAAACTTTCCGCTACAAATGGCACCCACACATGGTGGCAAGAATTTCCACCTAAAACCTGAGAGAGCTTAACATGAGATTATAAATGTACATAAGAGCACCTTCCTAGATCATGTCACTCATGGCAGGCCTAGGTACAAAAATGTTTCTCCTGGCTACGGCAGGTTGGTGGCATGTGGGCTGGAGCTGCAGCATGGCAGATTCCCAACAAGTTACACTGAGGTTTCTGCAAGCTGCACAACATGTTATGTGGTGGATATAGATTTTGCTACTAAAAAAAATAGAGGTTTCTGGGATATACACTGATGGATGGAAGCATAGACCCACTTCTTCCCAGAGTTGGTGGTAAGCATGGTTCCCAGAGCTGGCTATAATCTAGTTCCACCATGTTGGGAAGATGAGCCAGCAGCCAAAGCTGCCATTTCCGTCTTAGTCATTCTACAGTTTAAAGAAAATGATTCACAGTAAGTCAGATTCAGACTTAAAAAACCTCTAAATGGTTTACAGTATGTGTAAAAATGTACATAGGCTTGGAAGAGAGGGAAAAAGTAACATAGATAGTTATATAAAGAAATAGTTTTAAAAAGTCTTTAAAGAAACAGTAAAGGTAATATAAAAAATAAGCCACACAAAGATGGATATTACACAGAGAATCTGGACTGTGTTGTCTTTGGAATTTTTAACTGTAGAAAGACATTTGATTGTAAAAGCTACTGTGTTAAATCAATATGTATAATTTTAAAGATATGTTGATTTGAAAATCTATGTCTCAGGTATCTTGCTTTGGAAAAGAGGTTCTGCTTTTTTTCCACAGAAGACAAGAACCTGTGGATTACTTCCAGACTAATATGGTTTGACCAGCCAAGACCCCCTAAAAGGTCTCCAATGACACCATGGCCAATATCCAGAATGGTTTCAAGGCAACTGGCTCAAACAATGCAGCCTCACAGACTATTTCAGTCAGGACTTGACCATAATTCTTAATTTTCTCAGGATCCCCATAAGAATACAACACCCTTTATTAGCAGGAAGTAGCCTAGAAAGCTACACCCCCATTCCCAAAAAATTGATTATGGATGTTTGTTTTTTGTTTAGGTTGTTGGTTACAAATTGTTATTGATCATAGTCAATATCTTTCTAAAAGAAGAAAGGGGAATATGATATGGAAATATAGGATATAGATAGGACAGGATAAAAGGGTGAATTGTTGAACCTACTTTAAAGAGCAACAACTTGATCAAAATGTTTTACATTGCTGTGGATTTTAGTTTATTGATACAAATTTAAAGTTAATTTTGTTATACTGTATGTATATGTCTACTCTTGTTTAAGATATTATGTTTGTGCAGCTCATTTAAATTAAAGGATAATTAAGAAAAACAGATTAATAATTAGTCTTCTATGATAGCCCAACTTATAGTCATCATGGTTAAGTTTTCTAGGTATACATAGTTATAATTCATTTAGGTAGGTAATCTTCAAACACTTCAAAGACCTGCAGAATGTGTCATTTAAAATGTTTTAAAAACTTAGATTTTCTGGACAATGAGGCACATCTGTTCCTGGCAGTACCAGTTTACTTCAAAGAGAAAGATGGGTGTCGATGACACTCCATATGGAGTTTATCTTCTTGGCAAAAATAGCCATTTGGGCAAGAAACTGTACTTGCCTGGACTGCTTGACAAAATGTTGTATCAACTGCACATACAGGACCCATAGGAAGGTGACCACTGAACTTTGCAAGGCAAAATGGTCCTTCAGATTCCTGCTTTGCAGAAGAAACTGCCAGACATTCTACAGGATACAGAGATAAATTACTGAGAGACTCTAGACCTATGGGCTGAAAATGGATGCCCCAGCATTGCAGAAGAAACTTTAGGTGAACTTTAGGTGACTGTCCAGGCAGTCAGCTGTCTCTATCATTCTGTATTTTTGAAAGTTGCTTACAATGCACTTCCTGTTTAGTTAGGTAATATTATATCCTTCTGAGGTCTTTGATGTAGTTGAAGGCTAGATAGTTATAATTATGGTATTCCTTGGTTCTGATAAGAGATAAGATAGATATGATACCTTAGACTCACAAATATGCAATAGATAGGATATCTTCTTTAATTTAGCCAAATACAAATAGACTAGATATTATAATTGTGATTCTTGCTCGATACATGTAATTTTACTAGGTAAAAGTTAAAACCTTTCTTTTTTTTAGAAAGAAAAGGAGAAATGATGGGGGAATGTCTTTATGCAAGCTGTGAAAATATGTTGCTCTGATTGGTTGATAAAATAAAGCCATTTGGCCTATGACAAGGCAGGCAGAAAATCTGAACATATAGGAGGAAGGAGAAAGACAGAGCAGAGGAGACATTGCCAGCTGCCACCATGAGAAGCAAGATGTGAAAGTACCAGTAAGCCACAAACCACATGGTAAAGTATAGATTTATAGAAATGGGTTAGTTTAAGACATAAGACCTAGATAACAAAAAGCCTGCCATGGACATAGTTTAAAAATAATATTAGCCTGTGCGTGTTTATTTGGGTCTGAGTGGCTGTGGGACCGGCTAGTGAAAGAGATTTGTCCTGACTGTGGGCCAGGTGGGATACAGGAATCCTTTCAGCTACAATTTTTTTTCAAGGCAGGGTATCTTTGTAGCCCTGGCTGTCCTAGAACTTGCTCTGTAGACCAGGCTAGAGTCACAGTCAGAGATCCACCTACCTCCAACTCCCAAGTGCTGAGATTTAAGGATGCACTATCACTGCTCAGCAGAACTGAAAATTTTAATAGACTTATAACTAGTAAGATTACTGTAATGCTAAACTTCTTAAGAATGAAAATGAAGCCGGGCGTTGGTGGCGCACGCCTTTAATCCCAGCACTCAGGAGGCAGAGCCAGGCAGATCTCTGTGAGTTCACGGCCAGCCTGGGCTACAGAGTGAGTTCCAGGAAAGGCACAAAGCTACACAGAGAAACCCTGTCTCGAAAAACCAAAAAAAAAAGAATGAAAATGGTAAGACCAAATAGTTTTGCTTATGAATTCTAAAGAAATGTCAAAATAAAAAAGGATGAATTTCACTTAATCCAAGAAATTTTACAATTTAAATATGAAGGAGCTGATCCAGATCCAAACCCATAGACAGTAAAACCTTGATACCAAAGTTGGACACAGACACTACAATAAAAGAAAACTTCAGATTAAAATCTAGGATTAAAAACTTCTTCCACACCTTGAGACAGAACCAGCCAGCACCCAACTGGACTAAGAGCTGAGTCTTTTTTCTCATACCAGCCCCTAGGCTTTGGGACCATGGCACAACCCGGTGCCCCTACACCCCCACCCATGGCAGTTCCACTTTCAGGCCAGTTTGCAGACAGACTTCCTGCACATAGGTCAGACTACCACCATCCCCCATCAGACCCTGTAACCAAAGTCCCACCTCCCCAAATCCCAACCAACCTTGGAGACTGCAGCTGTTCCCAGAGACAGAGACTGCCAGCCCCCAACTGGACTAAGAGGCCACTTGGCAGGCAGACCTCCTGCAGACAGGTCAGACTACGACCATCTACCACACACTAAGACTGCAGCTACTCCCTGAGACAGAGCCCACTAGCGCCAGTTGGACTAAGAGCTGTTCCCTAAGACAAAAAAACCATCAACATTGACTAGACCAAGAGCTCCCACTGGATCAAGAGTATCAAATCAGACCAAGAGAGGCTCCCTCAGACACAGACACCACTTGCACCAAATGGAGAAAGAGATAGGTAGACACCAGTGCAAAAATACAGTCAACAACATAAAAACCAATATGGCTCCATCAGAACCTACATCAGCAAGACCTGAACATCCCAACACAGAAGAAACAGAAGATATCTACCATAAAAATGACTTTAAGAAGATATTAGAGATCTTAAAAAAGGAAATGAAAAATTCCCTTAAAGAAATCGAGGAAAAGTCAAACAAAAAATGGGAAGAAATCAGTAAATCCCTTGAAAGCCAAGAGAAAGCAATTAAACAAGTAAGGGAAACAGTTCAAGATTTCAAAACTGAAATGGAGTCAATAAAGAAGACACAAACTGTGGTAATGCTCAAAGTGGAAAATCTGAGTAAATGAACAGGAACTACAGATGCAAGTATAACCAACAGAATGCAAGAGATGGAAGAGCAGATCTCTGGCATTGAAGATATGGTAGAAGAAAGAGATTCATCAGTCAAAGAAAACACTAAAGCCAACAAAGTCATGACCCAAAATGTCCAGGAAATTTGGGACACCATGTAAAGACCAAATCTAAGAATAATAGGGATAGAAGAAGGAGAAGAATACCAACTCAAAGGCACAGAAAATATGCAACAAAATCATAGAAGTAAACTCTCCCAACCTTAAGAAGGAAATGCCTACAAAAATACAAGAAGGTTACAGAACACCAAATAGACTGGATCCAAAAAAAAAAGTCCCCTTGCCACATAATAATCAAACCACTAAACATACAGAATAAAGAAAAAAATATTAAGAGCTGCAAAGGAAAAAGGCCAAGTAACATATAAAGGCAGACCCATAAGAATAACACCAGACTTCTCAATGGAGACTCTAAAAGCCAGAAGGTCCTGGACAGAGGTTATGCAGATACTAAGAGACCATGGATGCCAACCCAGATTATTATACCCAGCAAAACTCTCAATCAATATAGATGGAGTAAACAAAATATTCCATGCTAAAACCAGATTTAAAGAATATTTCTCCACAAATCCAGCCCTACAGAATGCACTAGAAGGAAAAATCCAACCTAAGTAGTTAGATACACCCATGAAAACGCAGGCAATAGATAGTCCCATACCAACAAATACCAAAGATGGGAAACATACAACACTACCACCAAAAAATAACAGGAATTACAATAACTGGTCATTAATATCCATCAATATCAACGGTCTCAATTCACCTATAAAAACATGCAGGCTAACAGAATGGATACAAAAACAAGATCCATCCATTTGCTGCATACAAGAAACATACCTCAACTTCAAAGACAGACACCCCCTCAGAATAAAAGACTGGGAAAAGACTTTCCAATCAAATGGATTTAAGAAGCAAGTTGGTGTAGCTATACTAATATCTACTAAAATAGCATTCAAACTAAAATCAATTGAAAGAGATCTGGAAGGACACTACATATTTATCACATGGAAAATCCGACAAGATGAAGTCTCAATTCTAAATATTTATGCCACAAATACAAGGGCACCAACATTCGTAAAAGAAACATTAGTAAAGCTTAAATCGAACATCAAACCCCATACACTAGTAGTGGGAGACTTCAACACCCCACTCTCACCAATGGACAGGTCTACTAGACAGAAACTTAACAGAGAAATAAGGGAACTAACAGACATTATGACTCAAATAGACTTAATAGATACCTACAGAATATACCACCCTAACACAAAAGAATGTACCTTCTTTTCAGCACCCATGGAACCTTCTCCAAACTTGACCACATGCTTGGTCAGAAAGCAAATCTCAACAGATACAAATAAATTGAAATAACCTCCTGTGTCTTATCATACCACCATGGCTTAAAGTTAGATTTCAACAACAACAAAAATTACAGAAAGCCTACAATCTCATGGAAACTGAATAATGACCAATGGAATCACCAATGGGTCATGGAAGAAATAAAGAAAGAATTTAAAGACTTCCTAGAATTCAATGAAAACGAGTTTAAACATACCCAAACTTATAGGACACCATGAAAGCAGTGTTAAGAGGAAAATTTATAGCTCTAAATGACCACATAAAGAAGTTGGAGAAATCTCATGCTAGTAACTTAACAGCACAACTGATAGCTCTAGAACAAGAAGAAGCAAACTCACCCAGGAGAAAGAGACACCAGGAAATAATCAAATTGAGGGCTGAAATCAATAAAATATAAACAAAGAGAACAATACAAAAAATCATTGAAACAGAGTTGGTTCTTTGAGAAAATCAACAAGATAGATAAGCCCTTTCCAAATTAACCAAAAAGCAGAGAGAGAGCATCCAAATTAATAAAATCAGAAAAGAAAAGGGGGCATAACAACTGACAATGAGGAAATCCAGAGAATCATCAGGTCATACTTCAAAAATCTGTACTCCACAAAATTGGAAAATCTGAAAGAAATGGACAATTTTTGTATAGGTACCACATAACAAAGTTAAACCAATAACAGATAAACTATTTAAATAGACCAATGACCCCTAAGAAAATAGAAACCGTCATTAAAATTCTCCCAACCAAAAAAAGGCCAGGACCAGATTGTTTCAGTGCAGAATTCTACCAGATTTTCAAAGAAGAGCTAATACCAATACTCTTCAAATTGTTCCACAGAAACAGAAGGAACATTACCAAATTCTTTTTATGAGGCTACAGTTACCTTGATACCCAAACCACACAAAGATGTAACAAAGAAAAAGAATTACAGACCAATATCCTTCATGAACATTGATGCAAAAATACTCAATAAAATACTGGTTAACCGAATCCTGTAACACATCAAAAAATTATCCAACATGACCAAGTAGGCTTCATTCCAGGGATGCAAGGATGGTTCAACATATGAAAATCTGTCAATGTAACACACCATATAAACAAACTGAAAGAAAAAAACCACTTGATCATCTCATTGGATGCTGAAAAAGCCTTTGACAAAATCCAACACCCCTTCGTGATAAAGGTTCTGGAGAGATCAGGAATACAAGGAATACACCTAAACATAATAAAGGAAATTTATAGTAAGCCAATAGCCAGCATCAAATTAAATGGAGAGAAACTCAAAGTGATTCCACTAAAATCAGGAACAAGACAAGGCTGTCCACTCTCCCCATATTTATTCAATATAGTACTTGAAGTTCTAGCTAGACCAATAAGACAACAAAAGGCGATCAAGGCGATACAAATTGGAAAGGAAGAAGTCAAACTTTCATTATTTGAAGACAATATGATAGTATACATAAGTGACCCCAAAAATTCTACCAGGGAACTCCTCCAGCTGATAAACTCCTTCAGTAAGGTGGCAGGATACAAGATTAACTAAAAAAAATCAGTAGCCCTCCTCCATACAAATGAAAAAGGGGCTGAGAAAGAAATCAGAGAAACATCACCCCTTACAATAGCCATAAATAATATAAAATACCTTGGGGTAACTCTAACTAAGCAAGTGAAACACCTGTATGATAATAACTTTAAGTCTCTGAAGAAAGAAATTGAAGAAAATATCAGAAAAATGGAAAGATCACCCATGCTCATTGATAGGTAGAATCAACATAATAAAAATGGCAATTTTACCAAAAGCAATATGCATATTCAATGCAATCCCTGTCAAAATCCCAACACAATTCTTCACAGACTTGGAAAGAACAATACTTAACTTTATATGGAAAAACAAAAAACCTAGGATAGCTAAAAGAATCCTGTATAATAAAGCAACCTCTGGAGGCATCATGATCCCTGACCTTAAGCTCTACTATAGAGCTATAGTAATAAAAACAGCTTGGTACTGGCATAAAAACAGACATGTGGACCAATGGAATTGAATTGAAGACCCAGAAATTAATCCACATACCTATGAACATATGATTTTTGACAAAGAAGCCAAAACTGTACCATGGAATAAAGAAAGCATCTTCAACAAATGGTCCTGGCATAACTGGATGTCAACGTGCAGAAAATTGCAAATAGATTCATATGCACAAAACTCAAGTCCAAGTGGATCAAAGACCTCAACATAAACCCAGTTACACTGAACTTGATAGAAGAGGAAGTAGGAAGTAGTCTGGAACGCATTGGCACAGGAGACTACTTCCTAAATATAACACCAGTAGCACAGACACTGAGAGCGACAATTAATAATTGGGACCTCCCGAAACTGAGAAACTTTTGTAGAGCAAAGGACACAGTCATTAAGACCAAATGACACCCTACAGAATGGGAAAAAATCTTCACCAACCCCACATCTGACAGAGGGCTGATCTCCAAAATATATAAAGAACTCAAAAAGCTAGACTTCAAAATACTGAACAATCCAATTAAAAAATGGGCTACAGAGCTTAACAGAGAATTCTCAACAGAAGAATCTCAAATGGCTGAAAGGCATTTAAGGAATTGCTCAACAATCTTAGTCACTAGGGAAATGCAAATCAAAACGACTCTGAGATATCATCTTACACCTGTCAGAATGGCTAAGATCAAAAACACTGAAGACAGCTTATGTTGGAGAGGATGTGGAGCAAGGGGAACATTCCTCCACTGTTGGTGAGAAAGCAAACTTGTACAGCCACTCTGGAAATCAGTATGGTGGTTTCTCAGAAAATTGGGAATCAATCTTCCTCAAGATCCATCTATACCACTCTTGGACATATACCCAAGGAATACTTAATCTTACCGCAAGGATACATGCTCAACTATGTTCATATCAGCATTATTTGTAATAGCCAGTACCTGGAAACAACCTAGATGCCCCCCAACTGAAGAATGGATAGAGAAAACATGACACATATACACAATGGAGTACTATTCAGCAGTAGAAAACAATGATATCATTAAATTTCCAGGCAAAGGATGGAACTAGAAAATATCATCCTGAGTGACGTAACCCAGATTAAGAAGGAAAAACATGGTATGTACTCACTCATAAGTGGATACTAGATGTGAGGGAAGGGATGGCCATACTGCAGCCCACAGCTTCAGAGAGGCTAGCTGACAGCGAGGGACCATGGGAGGGACACATGGATAGCCTAGTGAAGAAGAAGTAGATGGGATCTGCATGAGTGGGCTGGAGGTTGGGGGGTGGCAGAGGGCAAGGAATGGGAGGTGAGAACATAGGGAATTGGGAAGATTGAGTTGGAGATGGGATAGAGTAAGAGAGTAGGGAAGGAGATACCAGGAGATACTGTGATAGATGAAGACATCATGGGAGTGGGAAGATGCAGGGTGCCGGTAAGCTCTCAGGAATCCACAGGGATGACCCCACCTTGGACGGCTGGCAGTGATCGAGGGGGTGCCTGGACTGGTCTACTTTGGTGACTGATCTAGTGAATAGCCTAGCTGTCATCATAGAGCCTTTATGCAGTGACTGGTGGAAGCAGATACAGGAATTCATGGCTGGGCTCCAGGCTGAGCTGCATAAATCCAGTCAATGGGAGAGAGGAGGGATTCTGTGGGCAGGGGATATTGAGATCATGATGGAAGATGTGCAGAGATGATGGCCACATTGGTGAAGACCCATAAACTGTGCACTAGTAGCTGTAGGGCCCCCATAGGACTGGACTAGGCCCTCAGGATTTGGGAGACAGTTGTTTAGCTCAAACTGTTTGGGGGACACCCAGGCAGGGGGATCAGGATCCATCCCTGACGCATAGGCAGGCTTTTGGGAGCCTGGTGCCTGCTGTGTGGCACCTTGAAAAGCTCTGGTGCTGTGGGGAGGAGCTTGGACCTTCCTTGGCTCCATGTGCTTGGCTCTGCTGACTCCCCATGGGAGACCTTGATTTGGAGGATGTGGAGATGGGGGATAGCTGGGGAAGGAAGCCTGGGGGTGAGGGGAGGGAGGAAGTGGGATCTGTGGGTGGTATGTGGGGTGAGTAGAAAATGTCTTAATAAAAGAAATGGGAAAAAATAAAAGCAACAAGCTCCTTTTAAAGCATAAGAAAACAAGACCCGGTGGGGCAAATGCCCCATTGGGCTGATCAGCTTAAAGGTTACCCAATCACATGCCTAGTCTGCAGTATTTACAGTGTTGTCTATGAGGGAATCATGTACTGACATCATAATTCTTAGCCTGAAGCTCCAATCATATTTTTTTTGTAAACAACTTGGGTTCCACCCTCTACACTTTCCCTTGGGGCCAGCTTTACTAGCACCTGGCTCCATACCCGCCCCCCACACACAAATAGTCTAATATTTTAAGTAGATGAAGACTTAATATATATTTATATAAAAAACTAATAGGTTTATGACAAGACACAAAAAGTCAATAAACATCAAATAATACAAATCATAAGGGAAATACAGGCCACTAATAATCATGGAAAAGTAATGAGATATCATCTCATACGTGTCAGAATGACAATTATCAAAAACTCAAACCACAACAAGTACTGACAGGACTTTGCAGTAAATCCAACTGTGAAGGAATGTCAAATAATGTAGCTGTCACAAAATGTGGGCTGAAGTTTCTTCAGAGAACTGAAACTATAGATACAAATTTATCAAGCAATATCACTTATAGGTACTTATCCAAAATGATGAAAAGCAGCACCTTGAAAATATCAACCATGTACATTCACTCAGGGCTGTATCAGCTCCTTACACAGTCCCTCAAGGATTTCTCAGCTCCTTACACCAGAGGACATGCTGAAACACAGATTACTGGATTCATCTCCTCGATTGCTATTTTAATCAGCCCTTGGTAAAACATTGCAAATTAGAGTGAACAAGAAGCGAGAATATTTTTATGTTCTGATGCATAAAATGTGAACATACTTTCAGATTCAAGGTTGTGAACAAATAAGACACTTTGAAGACTTTTCAGTAGCACATAAACAAATAAAGGTCTTTACCGGAAGGTACATAGAGTCACAGTATGAAAATTACATTGCTGGTGATGGTATTAAAAACAAAATTTGAATACAATTATTAATAGAATGAAGAAAGGTGATAAAAAAGAAGATGCAATGGCAGAACCATTACATACTTAACCATTCATTGGAATATAAGAAAGAAGGAAATATAATGCAAAGATTAAATGGGCTTCATAGCATATGTAAATAATTATCTCTTAGAAATACAGATGAGTTATATAGAAAAAATTGTAAAGAAATTGACCCATGTTTGATTTTCTAATTGTATTAGAAGAAATATGTATCTATTAGATGTTAATTTTCTTTTTTAATGTCTGTTTTTAATTTTAAAAAATATAGAATGTACTTTGACCATGTTTTCCTCTCCCCTAGACCCTCCCAAATCATCTCAAACTTCCTACCCACCCAACTTTTTTTCTTTTATTCTTTTCTTACTCATTAAATCTTGACCACAGTTTCTACTTCTTCCCCTCTTCCCACTCCTTACCCTCCACCCTCTCTCTCTCCCAGATGCACTACTCCTAGGTTTCCCTTCAAAACAAGGCCTCCAATGGTTATCAATCAAAGAAGGCAAAATTAATTACAATAAGACAAGTCACAATACCCCATATCAAGACTGGATGAGGCAACCTACTAGGAAGAACAGGGTCCCAAGAGTAGGCTAAAGTGTCAGACACCCATCACTTCTAAATATTTCTTATAGAGGCCTTAGTCCTTATATAAATAAATTATTCATTCGTTTTCAAGAATGTGTTTCCAACACTTTAATTTTTTTAGAACAAAGTTAGGAAGACAATTGCTTTTCTACAGTAAACAGAGAAACCCCATATTCTGTCTTAAAGCAAGAAGTATTATATCTTATGTTAACTATTCCAAGAATTTAATGTCCAAAAGATTTCCTTTTTTAAAATAATTTCCTTAAATGTACTTTTCTTGAATTTAAGCATTACCTTTCTGATAACAGTTTTTAATCAGATTTATTTATTTTATTTTACGTGTGTTTTGCTTGCATGTATGCATGTGTACTACATGTGAGCTTGGTGCCTGTGGAGGTCAAAAGAGGGCATCAGATCCACTGGAACTGAACTCACTATAGATTAAGCAACATTAGACAAGGTCAAAGAACTTAGGTTTGCTGCCTTTGCTACATATGTCACATTTAGCCAATAGACTTGTTTTATTTCTAGTGTTCAAGGGTCTTGAGATGGCCGTAGTTGAAAAGGGAATATTTAGTGTTCTTTACTTACTTTCCCAAGGTTTGGAAACATACCTATTTCATTTCTCTTTTGAAGCATAATATCAGCATTATATATACTGACCTTCATTCTCTACCATGTTACTATCAAGACTAGATAAATGTGTATTTATTTGAAAATATTTAACTTCTCAATTTGTCTAAATTTTGTATCTATTGAATGGATATTGGGAAGATTAAATGAGATTATTTCTTAGAAAAGAGAATAGTGTTCGTTCATAAAATTAGTGTGAACAAAAAACTCAGATCAAAACTTTTTATATAAGCATTACTAGCATGTTATAAAATAAGATGCATTCATATTCATGTACAGAACATTTATTCCTTAGTATTTTGCTATTAAAACATTATAGACATTTTATAAGACTTATTTATTGTCATAGCAAAAATAACAGAGAACATTATCAATGTGTTAATTTTAAAGTTTTACATTTTGTATATGAAGAAGTACTATGAAATTTAAATGTGGTCATAACTATTTTGAAACATTTGAGAAAGTAAATTTGATAATTTCATTATTTTAATAACATACATATAGACATTTCAACAGTAATTATGTAGCATTTACTTAACTACTGTTTTGGTTACTTTTCTATTGATGTGATAAAATATCAAGACAAAAAGGAACTTGGAAAACAGAGCATATTTCATCATACAACGCTTAGATCCCCACCCATCACTGAGAAATGTCAGAACAGGAAGTCAAGGTGAGAGCCTGGAGTAGAAACTGTAGCAAAAGCAATGGAAGAATGCTGCTTACTGACTTGCTCCCTATGGCTGGCTCAGACTGCTTTCTTATACAACCCAGGACCATCTGCCCAGTGTTGGCACTGCCCACAATGGGGTGGGCCATCCTGTATCAGTCATTACTCAAGAAAATGCTCAATAGACTAGCTAGCCTATTGGCAAATCTGATGGAGGTATTTTCTCAGTTAGATCCATCTTCTCAGACATGTCAAAGTTTGCATAAAGTTGACAAAAACCAACTAGCAAAACTACCTTAATTCTGTATTCAAGCTAGATCACCATTATATCACTACTTCCTTATATGTAAATCAGCAAAAGGAATCTCTTTGGAATGAAAATGTCTGCATTACAACCAGTTTACAGTCACTGAGATTTTGGAGATTTGAGTCTTTGCATTATATATGGGGCCTCAAAAACACTGGACTTTCTTTGCTGCATGTGTAATGAATTGCAATGAAGAAAGTATGTTTTTCTTTGCAGACAAATTCTTTTGAAAATATTAAAATGGGTTTAACATTTTCACTCTCATGCAATTCAACTTTCTTCATTTATGGTCTAGTACTAATTTCCAGTTTTAATGTTAATATAATAATTAACTATTAGTAGTACATAATTTTAGTTTAAATATTTACTTTTTCAAGTTGCCTAAGTGTGTTACCTATTACATGGGTATTAGAAAGATTACATAATAATTAGATTATATTTATATTTTACTAATAACCCATAAAAGAACAATAATGCTTTCCATATGTTATTTCCTAGTAATCACCTATAGATGCACACTCTTAAACATTTACCAGAGACATGACACTATACAGATTTCTTATTGTCTGAAAACTTTAATTGGGTCATGCTTTACTAGAGGCAATGTTTATTGGATCTGACAAGATGAAAAAATAGATATGATATTATGAAATAAAAAGTAATATAAAGTATAATATACAAGCCAACTTCTTTAAGTTGAATTAAGCATTCTTGTAAAGAAGCTAAAAGCTCGAGACTCATAAAATGACTTGGAGAATTTTAAGTGTCTCCTAATATTTTCCTGGCTGTTATTGAAGCTAAAAATAGTGTATATGTTTGACTGACAAAATAAGATAAAGAAGATCAAATTATCTCTGAAGATGAACCAGAGACATGGCAACAAATTGGATAAGTCACTTGAAATTCTCAAAAGAGAGAAAAAAAAAAAAAAAAAAACAACTACATATGCATAGCTCCAGGTCACCATGACTACAACTTGCCATTATATACAATGAGAAAGCTTACATACTTACGTTTGGCAGTAAATAGAATCAGAGCCAATACTTTAACTCCAACTTTGAGAGCTGTTAGGAAGACAAAGATATTTGTAAAGAAAAAAGAAACTTAAATCCTAGAAGTAATGTATATTGTAAACAAAAGCTGAGGTACAGAATTTACGTGATCAGAAATTTCTTAACCATAGCAGACCACACTCAATGGCTGAAATATCATGCTCATTAGAAGTACTCAATAATTGTTCCCAGAAGGCATTGATGAATGAATGATACACATCCCAAGCTTTATCTCTGAGATTTAGCCTGAAAACTGTAGCATATTCACAGTAACATTATACCACCATCATCCCTGAATTGTACTACTACAAAAATGATAAGTAAAGCTCTTTAACACCCATGGCTTGCCTTGCTCTTTGCTCTCATTAGCTTTCATTGAGCAGCTTATAAAAAGTTCAATCATGACATGCAATTTTTCCATTTAAGTCTTCAGTGATTTCCTTCTCAATGAGCACTAAATTTAAAGCCATGGTTAAAAAGTGCTTACATGAGCCTGCATCTTGAAATATTACTCAAGTTCTACTATGTCCCTTTCCTTGTAGATCATTATACTCAAAAGACTTCTTTGTTCTGTATAAATATGGAAAGCAAGGGCTCACATTAGTTTTTAAACACTGGCTGGGAGCTTAATGTTTTCAGCAGGCATTCAAATGACTGACACTTTTCCTTTATAATGCTTTTTCTTTCTTTTTTTAAATCATTTTCTTTATTTGCTGGAGATTATAGTGTCTCCCTTCCCCTTTCTCTGTCCAAACCCTCCCATATAGCCCTCTGGTTCATTTTCAAACACATGGACTCATTTTTCATTAGTTGTTGTTACATATATATATATGAAATTTGTTGGAATAACTTACAGGCTGCAGTCCAACTAACTAATCCAACAATGACTAGCTGTGAATGGGAAGTCCAAGAACCTAGAAATTTCTCAGTCCTATAAGACTAGGTGTCTCAGCTGGTCTTTTGTGTATGCTGGAATCTCAAAGAAGTAGGCTCCAGTGTCAAGAAGGAATGGATGTGCTGGCAAGGTGAGTCCAAACAGGCAAAGAGCAAAGCCTTCCTTGTTCTATGTCCTTATATAGGCCTCCAGTACAAGGTATAGCCCAGATTAAAGGTGTGTCTTCCTGCTTCAAGGTGTGTATTAAAGGCGTGTGTCTTCCACCCTCAATATCCAGATCATAGGTGGGTTGTCTTCAGGCTTCAAGATCCAGACTGCAGCTGTGCTCTCCATTTCTGGATTGTAGTTCATTCCAGATGTTGTCAAGTTGACAATCAAGAATAGCTATCATAAGGTCTCATGGATTTAGCCCTCTGTATTTTAGAATGTATATTGTTGTTCTTGTTCAGCTCACATTTGTGCATCTGTGTTAGTGAGATTTTATGGGTGTAGCTTCTGACATCCCTAGGAGACAAACTCTCACAGCAAATACCCTGACCCTCTTATAATTTTTCCACTCTCTCTTCATCAATGATCCTTGAGCAAGAGGTACATTAGATATATTGCAGATGTATCCTTTGAGACTGTTCTCCAGAAATCTGAATTCTGTTTGGTTGTGGCTTTCTGTAATGATCCCCTTCTGTCTTGAGGGAAAGAGAGTAGTCAGAGTGTAATACATACATGTATGAAATTGTCAAAACCAAATTAAATTACGAACAAAAAGCAAGATAATGATCCGCAGTTTCAAATGCATTGGTTTTGTACTAATGTGCATGGAAATGTGCACAGACACACACACACACACACACACACACACACACACACACACATACACAAACACACAAACACATGGCTATAAGTATGGATATGGACTATGAAATTAAAAAATAAGAATATGAGAAGGGAAAATAGAGGTGGAGAGGTCATAAGAACCAATGTGGTATGAATGCACAATGGAGGGCACAAGGGGTAGAAGAGTACAAGTGAAAACAAAGGGATGGGAAAGGAAAATAAAATTATGTTAAAATAGCAATTAAAAGTCTGTGTAATACTATGCCCATTTCACAAAAATGATAATAATAGGTCATTCCCTAGTGCCCAGGATCTGTTTATCCATGGTCCTTGGCCTGTTAATGGTACCAGTTTTAGGTCTCATCTTGTGTAGTGGCATTTAAGTCTAATCAGAAAAAAATGGTTGATTACTCTCAGATTGATGCACCAGTAAGCATGTCTTTCCAGGCCTGTGCTTACCATAGGTCATACAGTCCTTATCTGGGTATAATTGATGGTTACTTTTCTTATCTGGTATGGTATATAGTACCTTCCAGCACTGTGAAAGCTAGCCAGTAAGGATAGAGATTCCAGGGCTGTTCCTGCTTCATTTCTCCATGTTTTAAGATTGAAGTATGTGGCAGCATGGGCAACAGGGTCTTACCATCAGTTTCTGGAGAGTAACCAAAAGCAATGGCAATAGCATCTGCTGTGCTGGAAGTCTATGGGACTAGAGTTGCTAGCAATTTACAAAAAAGTAACTGACCTTAGGGAGTAATGATTATAATCACAAATCAATGAGTCTCTGAACCTTTATTTGAAAAGTTTCTATTTCCAGTAAGTTAACACAGAGGCCTATAAGTAGTCATGGTGCAGGGAATAAGAGACTGCAGAATTCTCAGCCTTAAACAGAATATATATATATATATATATATATATATATATATATATATATATACCACACACACAGATGTCATCATCACCATCATCATCATGATGAATGCATCTGTGAAGAACTTTTTAACAAATGGCAGGTCAATAGCAAGATTTCACCATTGAATTTCCACTCAAACTTTAAAAAAATCACAATGAAATTTAAAGAAATAAAATAATTAATGCTTCAGTCTTTATGTGATAATAACTCAAGCAATCTACTGCTAAGTGTGCTATCACATGGTGATAATAATAGCACTTAGGAGGAGGTAGAAGCAGTAGAACAGGAGAGTTCAAAGTCTTCCTAGCTTAGTGAGTGATTCTGAGAACAGCTTGGGTTACACAATACAACAATAAAAATGACAAAATCATTAAATCTTGTTTGATATGTACCAGTCAACACTTTCTATAGCATAACAGATTTTTTTTCAGTTTTTATTTTTTTAATTTTATTTTACAATATAATTTAATTCTAC
>CABHPQ010094866.1:0-12848 GCA_902168405.1 Peromyscus aztecus | reverse complement strand
TCAAGTGTTTGGCATGGGACCAGGCCTGAGATTAAGAGCTGAGACCCTAGCAGTTACAGTGTGGATGTACCATTCTTATCTTACTTGTTCTGTACAGATTGCATCCAACAACAGGATGAACTTGATGTGGAAGAGACAGGAGTTGAGGGCATCATTCTGGACACCTTGACTTTGGAACCAAGTTTGCTCCTAACCAGCTGCATGGCCCTGGCAATTCCTTCTCATCTCTAGCTTTCACCTATCAAAGGCAGAAGAGGAATTCGGTCTCCAGTGTCAACAGATCTTCCTGTTCCATATCTGAAAGATAAGCTTTCAACCCCTGCCCCTGGAATACAAACTGTGAATACTTTAGAAATAGTAGGTATTACATTGGACAAACACAGTAGGGTCTTTCAAATGTTACTTTACCCTATGAGGTTTGCTGACCTATGGATAATTACAGATCCATCGTTTTCAAGACCAGATTATCTTGTCCCCATTTCCTAAAGCTATGAGGTCCATCCTCCTCTGATGGCCTCAGGAGAGTCCATAGTGTAGCCGGAGAATTTCTCTCCAGCTCCCACCAAGTCCCACCAGTCCCGGAGCCCACTTATAAAATAAACACACAGACTCTTACATTATTTAAACTGCTTGGCCATTAGCTCAGGCCTATCATTGTCTAGCTCTTACTCTTATATTTAGCCCATTTCTATTAATCTATACTTTGCCACGTGGATCGTGGCTTATCAGTACCTTACATCTTCCTTGTCCTGGAGGTGGCCCCAGGCAATCTCTCCTCTGCCTTCCTGTTCCTTCAATTCTCCTCTCTGTTAGTCCTGCCTATACTTCCTGTCTGGCTATTGGCCAATCAGTGTTTATTTTTATTTATACAGAGCGATATCCACAGCACCATAGATTTTAGGTTGTGTAATTTTTTATATCACTTCTGCCAGTACAGTGGTAAATAACTACATATAACTACTTTGGATGCTCAGACAGGAAGACTGCTTCAGCCTAGAAATTTGAGGACAGTTTGGGCAATACTGTCCAGCACTGTGCCAAGATTAAAAACAGACATCCATTTAAATTATTTACTCACCTTTGCATGTGTATATGGGTGCAAATGTAAGTGCAGGTGTATATGCATGCATGTGCATGTGAAGGTACAGGTAAGAGGAGAGCCTCAGGGGCATCCACCTTGATTTTTGAGAAAGAATCTCTAATGGGCCTGGAGCTTTCCAGGTAGGTTAGGCTGCCTGGCTAGAAAGCCCCATGGACCTGCCTTTTTCTGACTTCCCAGCACTGGGTGTCCTTGCCAGGGTTTCTATAGCTGTGTTGAAACATCATGACCAAAAGCAAATTGGGGAGGTTATGGCCAACCTCTTGACATATATAACCTCATTTTGCTCTCTTTTAGAAGGTCAGTTTCATGAGAATAAAGGGATAATGGTTGGCCTGTTGAGTGCTACATGTCTGCTTTCTTGATGTGTTCATCAAGTAGTGAGTGAAATGATACATGCTTTCCTAAACACACTGAAATCTGCATTCTATTTTACAGATAAGTACAATTGAGTTCCTAGAGATTAAGTTGATGGGTCAAGGTCATCTTAGACATGTAGAAGCTAATCTTGGATTCAGGTCTATTAGACTTCAAAGTGCACCTTATTTCACACTAGTTGCCCTTAAACAATTCCCATCCCTGTCTATTTCCCATTGACCCCCATCTCCTTGAAGAGGAGGATCCCTCTACAGAGACTCTTTCTTTAGAAAGTCTTCCTTGATGACTTCTCTGAAACAGAAGAAAACTACATATAATTACCCTATATCACTGTGCTATCATTTATAATAGTAAAAGTATAATAACCTAGGACTATGCATAGTAGCACATGCCTGTCATCCCAGCATTCAAGAGACTGAGATAAGAAGATTGTCATATGTTAGATACTAGCATGGGTTACATAGTGATTTCAGGCTAGGCTTGGCTATGAATGAGAACCTGTCTCAGGAAAAAAATAACTTCTTAAACAAATTGATTAATTAATTAATTGTTAGTTAGAAGCCCACTGCTGGCTGGTGTTAAGCAGCTCATGACACATGATATTACTGTGGAGTATAAATTAGTTATAGCAAAGAATACTATGGCTTCATCAATACTGATGATACTCACAGCCTTCTTAGCTTTCTCTCCCTGGGAAGGCTGCTTATCACCCACCCCAAGCTGTGTCTCAACACTTTACACATTGAATTATTATTGTTTACAAAATATGTATTCATAACAAATTATAAATCTCTCAAGAACAGCCCTATGTCCAATTAATTTCATGTATTGCCAAAATACCAAACTCATAATTTGTTTTTCATAAAAATTTATTCAATAATGACTAGTTTGTTTCTTGAAATAATGGATTTGGGAGGTTAGGAATTAAGAGTGATTATCAAAAAAAAAAAAGAGTGATTATCAACACTTAAAATAATTTCCACTTTAAATCGGGTGGTGGTGGTGGTGGTGCATACCTTTAGTCCCAGCATTCGGGAGGTAGAGCCAGGCAGATCTCTATGAGTTCGAGGCCAGCTTGGTCTATAGAGCAAGATCCAGGATAGGCTCCAAAGCTACACAGAGAAACTCTGTCTTGAAAAAACAACAACAAAAAATAATTTCCACTTTAATATGACTCAATGCGAGGGATCTTGAACATGGTAATAAAATACATGTGGTAATCATTGCATTATTTATATTAGTTAAAATATAATTCGTAATGACTAGTGCTAACTGGTGGCTTAGTATGGGTGATAAATTTGTATTACAGAGTATTAAAGAGTTGTGACAATGGATACTGCAGATTATATGATCTGACACAGAGACATCTTTAACGATTTCAAGAAGTAGGAAATTCAAATTCAACAAAAAATATACGGTGTATTATTCCATGGAGTTAAAATTTACCTATGTAATTGTAAGGTCAACTTTTCTGAAAGGCATATCAACTTTCTAAGTAGAGGGAACTTTGAGATAGGCTTTAAGAATGGTATGTGAGGGGATTTCTGCATTTTCATTTCAAAACTGTTTTTAAAAATGAGATTTCTGGGACTCGTGTAACTTAGTAACAAAGTATGTGTTTATATAACTGAGACATTGGGTTCTGTCCGTAGCACTGAACACTGTAGGAAATTCTATAGAACTCTGTAGGAAAGCCCTGGAGTGTCTCTTCTGTGCACTACATAGCTCCACCCAAAGTTCCCGTGGTGGTCTGACAAATAATAGTCCCATAGGCTCATAGATATGAATTCTTAGTCATCCAAGAGTGTCATTACTTGAGAAGGATTAGGAGGCATGGCCTTGTTGGAGGAAGTATGTCGCTGGGGTTGGGCTTTCACATCTCAAAAGCCCATTCCCGGCCCAGTAACACTTTATCTTTCTGCTACCTGTGAATCCAGATGTAGAACTCTCAGCTACTTCTCCAGCATCATGTCAGCCTGGGTGCCACCATGCTCCCTCCCATGAGGAAAATGAACTAAACCTCTGAAACTGTAAGCGAGCCTCAATTAAATGTTTTACTTTCTAAGAGTTTCCATGATCATGGTGTCTTTTCACAGCAACAGAACAGTACTGACTAAGCAAATACCAATCAGCAGGAAGTATGAGCTAGTATATCATTAGCCTCAATCTCCCATTTCAGAGACATGATACATGTAAGTCTAGTCTTCTGGGAACTATAGCCTCCATTCCCCATACCACCACCACTATCACCAAACAATGAAGATTATTACTGAGTGCCAACTATGTGCCAGGCCTTCTTTAGTGTTCTGTATTTAAAGATAACCTCTTGAGAACCTTGGGGGAGTGATAGTCTTGAAACAGCTTTTTAATGCTGCAGAAGACACATAATTATTTTCCCGAAGAATCTCAGCATCTTGGAATCCCACACACTCAGTGTGTTCCAGTGTATTTTCTATTTCTGTGATAAAGATCAAGACCAAAAGCAACTTGTGGAAGAAAGGGTTATATTTGGCTCGCACATCTCCATCACAGTGAATCTGCTAACTGGCTTGCTAAGTTTGCTTTCATATAAAACTCAAGATCACTCACTGTCCAGGTGTGGCACTGTCCACACTAGCCTAGGAGCTCCTATATTATCAGTCATGAAAATGTCCCATAGACATGCTCACAGGTTCATCTGATGGACTTAATTCCTCAATTGACGCTTCATCTCCCCAGGTAACTCTAGTTTCTTTCAGGCTGAACAAAACTAACCAGCACGCTATGCAGTAGAAAAGTTGAGTTGCTCTCATCACACTGAAAGCGAGTGTAAATGTATGGTTATGAATCCACACATATACCATCCAGATTCCCTCTGGCACAGATATATTAAAGGAAGAGGATGCACACTTAGTGAATTGCCTCCTGGTTAGAAATTACCTACAGGTGCTGAGTACTTCATCAGATTTTCAAACAAACCCAAATCATCAGGCCCTGCTACTGTCTGCCTGCTTCCTTCCTTCCTTCCTTCCTTCCTTCCTTCCTTCCTTCCTTCCTTCCTTCCTTCCTTCCTTCTTTCCTCCTTCCTTCTTTCTGCCCTTTCTTTATACACACTGGGTGAAATAAGACCAATTTATTGGTAACCAGACAGCATATTTTTACTTTTTATATACAAGGACACACATACACAAACACACACACACACACACACACACACAGAGAGAGAGAGAGAGAGAGAGAGAGAGAGAGAGAAAGAGAGAGAGAGAGAGAGAGAGAGAGAGAGAGAGAGAGAGAGAGAGAATGCGAGCACATGAGAAGAGCACACAGTCATAACCAGACATTCAAAGAAGTGTTCAGTGTTACTAATAGTTGATAGCATAAACCTTAAATACTTAGTCTGAAAACAAACAACATTCATGGTTTAAATACATGCCTTCCTGTAGAATTTCCTTTCTCTATTCTCCTTTAGGCTTCCTCCATGGTTGAATGATGTACATGTCAAACGGTTTCATACATTATGTTTCTTTTTCTGAGCTGCAGCCCTTACTCAGGATGCCATCCTCCGTGCTATTATTCAAGTCTACTTAAAAGTACTGTGATGTCTAAGATGTTGTCAATGATGACTCCAGGACTCCTGCCATAAATGACCTTTCTCTTATTAGAACTAAGACCATCTTCAAAATCCTAAGATATATATCCTCCCAAATGATCCCACAAATGGATACAGATCCCCTAATTGTCATCTGTCCCTCCAATTCAGTTTTCTTTTTAAAATTTCTCTTATATATACATTTTTGAGATTATGATGTAATTATATCATTTTCACTCTTCTCTTCCCCCCTCCAAACTTTCCCTATTCACCTTGCTCTCTTTCAAATTCACAGCCTCTTTTTCATTGTTTTACACACACACACACACACACACACACACACACACACACACACACTTTCCTAAATACATAAATACATAAACACAACCTTCTCAGTGTATATTCCTTATGAAGAAAACTTCTCTATGCAATGGATGGAGATCATTACAAAACTACAACCAATCCAAATGCAGAGTCATGGAGCTCAACAGATACATCTACGATACAACTCTGGTACCTAAGGCTCAGAAAGCATTGTAGAGAGGGAGCAGAAAGAGTGTATGAGCCAGAGGATCAGGGAGTTTGCTGTGAGATCGTGTATGCAGCAAGTATCAGAAGCTACATTCAGAAAGTCTCACCAAGTGGCTGCCTAAACATGAGCCTATAACATGGACAATAGCAGACATTCTAATGAGGATGGAGGAAAGTCTAGGAGGCCTCAACACTACACAAAGAACTACAGGAAACTAAAGAATGCTGAGAATGGGAGAAAGAGTCTTCCCCAGGGAAGAGTCCCCCAACTAGTTATCCTACAGTAAATCAGAGTTTTCTTGATAGTGCATTGGTATTTTCTGCAGCCTTGGCACCTTTATCTATTTTTTTAAGAATCTTCTGGCTTTCTTCTTCTTCTTTACTTCCTAACATCATGTCATCGGGCCCCACTTCAATCCTCTGACCTTCACAAAGACAGTGCAAGTAATTTTTCCATTGTTATTTTCATTTTGACAAATTTTTACACAATAAAGCTTGATCATTCATGCTATTAATAAATTAAATAGGACATGTGATTACCGATCTACTAGGCATTGCCCTAAGGGTGTTCTTTCCATGTATGGCTTTAAGTTTTCATAAAGTCATGAGTGGAAGCCTTTTGAAAAAATTCTATTTTATGGATGAGAAAACTGATACTTGAAAAAATTTACTCAAGTCACTCAGAAGAACAGAGCCACAAGTTGAATCCCAGGAGGGACTGATTCCCAAATACAAACTCTTGACGACTTATCAGAGAATAACCCATTGACATTTAATTAGATACATGCAGTTTACTACATATGAGAGAAGCTATTATTTAGAAATAAAAGCACAAACAAGATTTATAAACCAGAGAGAAGCAAGAATAATTGAGTAGACAACCTGAGAGCAGCAAATCATGGTTTACAAGCTTTAGGTAAACTAATTAGATAGAATACAGTGAGGAGGTCAGCCTGGGCTAGCTATTGTCAAGCAGACTGAATGGGAGTACCAAAGAAATTCCATTGTATTGCCTCTGCTGAGCATTTAGCTGAGGAATGTTGGTGGGGAGCATTTCTCTTCTATCATCAGCACCTCTGCTTTTTCTGGGATGATCTCCACTACTGCACACTTCAGAACCTCTTTGTAGTGTGCAAACATGCCTTATTATTTCCACAGACTAGTTACTACCTTCAAAAGAGATAATGCACATGGTACCCTGAACACAGGAACCAGTCACACAGGCATCAGGGTGATAAATGCAGAGATACTGTACAACTTGCAGTAATAGCTTTCTTCAGTTTATACTTTATTAACTGGAAGCTAGTGGATTTTGCTTTTCTGGCCTTCACTGCTGTTCATAGTCTGTTCTCCCTTTAGCTAGTTCCAGTAACTCATCTGTATAACAATCCACTCATGAGTGTTTGCAGGGCTCCCAGGTTTGGATTGATTGCCAGCATCTATTAAGATTGTCGGGGGCATCTTGAGTGGACTGTGGTTATGAAGGCAGTTTGCAGCAGAGTCTTCCTTACATGTAGGAGCCCAAAGAATGGCACTAGGGCACAACTAGGCTCTAACCTTCAGTGCCCAAGGAGTTAGCTCCCTTCTAGACATAAGCAGCTCATGATAGGTGGGGGAATCTTTCTGATGTTCCCTTGTTTGCTACATATCACTTTAGGGTCATGTTTGCAGCAGATGCTTGGCATGTGCTCTTAGAAAGGTAGGTAATTAGAAACTTCATTTCCTTCTTGTTATATGGAGCTAGTGGTCAGTGATAACAGCTCTCTTTGGGGTTTTCTCTTTCAAGGAAATTACATCAGTACAGCTTTGGTCTAGTTCTCTTTGCACATGCTTTTTTAAAAAATAATTTTCTATTAATTCTTTGGGAATTTTACATCATGCATCCCGATTCCACTCATTTCCCAGTCCTTCCATTTCCCAAGGCCCTCCATCCTTGTAGCCTCCCCCACCAAAGAAAACAAAATGATGAAACCGGAACATGTATTTTGCTCCTCTGTCTTTCCCACCTGGTCATCACATATTCTTTTGTAGTGGCCATGGAAACTTCGGTGTGTCACTCAGTATACCCTTTTGCCTTAATAGTTTTACTTGAAAATGTTCATGGCAATGAGTTGGTCTGGTTCAAGGTCTCTGGTTTCTGGTACATCATCAATACTGAACCCTCACCAAAACTTCTCTCAGATATCCTGCTGTTGCCCCAAGTCATGGTTCCGAATTACTGGTCCCTTTACACATTCTAGCAGGTCATAGATGGAGTAGATATTGGGTGGACCAACTGAAAGCCCTGGATGTTGGCCTGGGTTGTAGCTGAGTTCATCCAGCTGGGCTTCCACTGGGAATGCCCCTCCCCCCCTTAGGTGAGCATCCCTTGTCTACACCATACAGGCCAGCTCTCCAGCATGCATGCAGGGCCAGTTTATATAGTTGCTGTGGCCAGCAAGGGTGGGAGGCAGTTCACTCAGGGATGTTAAAAGTCAGGGCCAGCTCTCCTGCACCCATGCTACTGGGGGCCATTTCTCCTGGGAGGAAGGGGCAGCCTTCTGGCTGAGGCAGCCAGTGGGGGCAGGATATAGTAACACAGGCCAGAGACATCAACACAGATCCCTGCTGCAGTAGGACCAAGACCCAGACAAGGCCATCTGACATAGCTCAGGCCTGGATGTCACTATGGCTGTGGATGGCTGTGCAAGACACTCAGATTGGTATGCTACTCACAGTGGCAGCATGGTCCTTGGACACCAACATGGCCTCAGGTGGTGGTAGCCAGATCCCGGGCATCCACATGGTTTTCAGTGGTAACACAGGCCACAGACATCAACTGGGACATTGGCTGTGGTAGGGCTATGGACCCAGATTTGGCCCTTGGCTGCAGCTCAGGACCAGACATCAACATGGCCTCAGGTGGCAGTCTAGACTATGGGCATCCATCTGGTCTTCAGTGGTAATGGGCCTCAGACATCAACACAGATTCCGGCTTTGGTAGGGCCACGGGCCCAGACACGGCCCTCAGTGGCAGCACAGGCCTAGGCATCACATTGCCCCAGGTGGCAGTATAGGCCATGCATATTAGCCTCTTCCTCACCACCTTGACGTCTTTTCACTTCTCTCCACATTTCACATGAAGCACTTTTTCTCTCCTATTTCTCCACTACATACATGTTCATCACAGCAGTGCCTGCCTGACCAGGTCACGAGACACCTGTCAGGTCGATGGCTGTTTTCTCTCCTGCCCAGGCAATGGGACACAGGCAGGCCTGTGCATGCTTTCATGTGTACACAAGAACACATCATACCTCCTTTACTTAGTCTTGGTAGGGTTCTTCATTTCTCATAACATTGCACAGCCAGCAGAACTGCCTTTTCTGCCAATATGCTGGTCTCCTACCTGCCTCTTTTCCAGTGACTGGTAAGACAGCAACAATGGCTATAGCCATTATGCAGAATTTATTACCAGGCAGGAAATTTAAGAAAAAATTCACTGGATCTTCATAACCATCCCCAAATAGATATTACATTCTTTTAAAAATGGGAACATATATCATTATATGTAATATAATATAATACACATTATAGTCATTTTAAAAATAAGAAACAACCTTAGGGAGACTTCACAAGCCTAAGAAAAATACCTGAGTTGCAGACCCAGCTGTGGCTAACATTGATGTCCAGCATTTTGATCATTACACTACAACCTACTTGCAAGTAGAAATACTGATCATTAGTTCTTGCCGATATTCAAACAAAATAATTTAGCTAAATTTTAATGTTAATGGGCAGTCATATGCCCCAGGACTCATTTACTTTCAACCCTTTATGGTAACAGTTTTCCCTCCTGTGACTACACAAGGACTTCTAGTTTCTGGAGTGAGTGCTCTGTCCTACAAGACTGCTGAGCATTGCTTGAGTGCAAAGTTGTGTGTGAACTAAATTGTACGGTTTATGAGTTTACTGAAGAATGGAGCGGTGAAGGTGGGGGAGGGGAATAACAAAATCCCGACTGTTAGAGTTCTCTTAGACAACTGCAAGCAAATGCACAGAGGTATGTGTCAAGGAGGGTTAAGAAACTAACATTTAGTAAACAGGTGCTGGAATCCCCACATGGTTTTATGTATGTTAATATCAATATCAACAGTATCAATTTGAAGCATCTATGACATTCTCTGGGTTTTTCACACCTTATCCAGCATCTTGACAAGAGTGCAATGGAACCAGAATTCTTATGAGAGGTGGAGAAACAAGTGCATGTATACTGCCAGCAAGTGGCAGAGTGAACATCAGATTCTGTACCTGCATGGGTCCACTGGTGATCTTTCTGACAGACACATTACCTTTGTTTCTGGCATTCCTCAGGGAAATCTCATCACCTTCTGGCTAGACTGGCAATATTATCTCCATTTACAAGTTAAGAAGAGGTAATGGGATCTCATTGGAGAAGACAAGGGGATACCAAAAGCATTTTCCAAAGAAAGGTCTTCATGAGCAGAGATAAATGTAGCACATGCAAGAGGAAAAGATGAAACCCATCCATTAGTGTGCTCACAGTTGTAAACTGAAGTAGACTTAGTTCAAAATTAGGCCTATGTTCAGTACTTTACTTTATTTGACTCTTTGCTCTGAATCAAGGGAAGTTAATTATGCAGAAGTCACCCCAGAGGAGAGGCACAAGCTTATTTCTGTATGATAGCATGTTCACTGGATCTAGCACCTTAGCTTCAAGCTTTGCCTCTGTGCGGACTCCTAAAAATGCTTTGTGTTTATTTCTCCCAAATCCAGGGAAATAAAGTCCATGGTGCCTTTGGGAGATAAAAATGGCACTTATTCATCACTACCTAATCTGAACAACCCTTTGCTGACCAATTGAATTACTCTTGGCCACCAACTGATAGACAGCTGCTAAAAATGGTTATTGCATTATTAATTTGCTTCAGCAATTTCACATTAAACCTATACTGTTAATAATTTCTACCCTTCTATTTCTTCCCTCTTAATTAGACTATTTAAAACTTTGAAGGAATAGTCTTCCCATGCTAAATGGAAGCATCGGGCAAATTACATTTTTGATTGAATACTTCTCTGATAGGCCAGCAAATGAGACTGTTGAGTTGTTAATTATTGTCAGAGTTCCACATGATGCCTGCTAATGAGGCAGTCAATCTCAGTTGTCAGTCCAAAGATATTAATGGAAGCTGATGGGACAAACTGGGAAGGAGGTTCAGTGGAGATCCAGGGCACCCAGGTCCTGGGATGTACATGAAAGTCAGTGACTTCACATTGCTAAAGTTAATGGGAACCTGTGATAGGTATGGAAAGGAATGATAAATGGAACAGAGGTCAAGACAGACGGGGCTTCATAGCATGATGGTTACTCCTGGGATAGCCTACTTGGTGTATTTTAAATATTTATCACTGCTAATGTGGCTATTAGTTTGAAGTTTTTTTGTTTTGTTTTGTTTTTTTTGGTAAATGATACACATAAAGAAGGGCTTGTTGAGTAGTCTGGAGACAGTATACTTCCCCAAACTGCTCACCTCTGCTCATAGTGACATGGTCCTAGGCTCCAATTCCAGGTAGTATCTTGAGATTTAGTCTCTCTTTCAGGATCCTTCACTCACTGGCATGAAATGAGAGGTGTTAGTTTTATTCTGAAGGACTGGAAGTAACAGAGGAACTGTAAGAGCAGGCATCAGAAAACTCTGTATTTTGTCTGGGACAAAGCAGAGGCTCAGCAGGACAGAGAAAGAAAGAAATCGGATTTAACTCAATAGATATTTCCTGAGTACTTTGTATGCATGATAAAGACTTAAATTCCCTGAGCAAACTCTCAAGGCAGACGGTATTTGGGAATCATCCTTGACCTTTACTTTTTTTCCCACAACGGCCCATTCCTCCCTCCCCTCAATTACATTGAGTCTGAAGGCTTACAGATCATCCTCTACCAGGGCCTCAGGAATAGATTCTCTTCTCTATTCTTACTTCTCATTTCCTAGTCCTTGGCTTTTCCATCACTTTCTAGTTCACTATCATCAGTCTTATTTTTATTAAATCCTCCCATACCCCACCCACCACTCCCCTCCCCATTCACCCTGTCACTGGTGACCTCTTTGGCCTCATCTCCTACTGATTGCATTGTCTTGCTTTTCTCAATTTGGTCTTATAATAGTTAAGCATGCTCATTCCCTCCCTTCTGAACTTTCATTTCGCCATCTTTGAAAGAGGACAGTGAGCTTGCTGAGATGGAGCTGGCTGGGTGCTGTTCAACACATGTCATTGAGATATTATTGAAGCATCATTCCAAGGAATCTCCCATCCTCCTTGCTGTCTGCCCATCCCTTGTACCCTGTGCACATTATCGTTGTGTAGATATAGGATGTGAGTTGAAGTTTAGACTGGGAAAACTTCAATATCCTGGCAACAGATTTCCAAGTGGAGACTTTTTCTTCCCTGGCGTGGGAGATGGTGTGAGGGCACTCTTTACATGAGAAGGGCAGGGGCAAATCTGTGACTATCTAGAGGATGTTAAGAATAACTCCTAGGTTTTACTTTCCAGTGTTGTGGGGTAATATAAAAATGGAATTTTACTTTTGAAGATATCATCTTTATCACTTTAGTAATTGTCAGATTGCTAGATATTAAACACTATTTGGCATGATACACTAGGTGACAAAACAGATAGAATCTTTGCCCACAAGGGATTTTATTTTAATTTGAAAGATCAAAATGTCAACCAATGAACAAGTAAATAAATAATTATAAATGAAACTTGTAATATTGAAAAAGGATATGAAAGAACTTTTTTTAATTAAGAAAATTTTAAATTCATTTTACATACCAATCACAGATCCCCCTCGTCCCTCCTCCCACCCCTTCAGCCTCCCCCTCCCCATTCCCTCTTACAAGAAGGTATGGCCTCCCAGGGGGAAGTCAGCAGAGCCTGTACATTCAGTAGAGGCAGGTCCAAGTCCCTCCCCCTGCCTCAAGACTATGTGAGGTCTCCCACCATTGGTAGTAGGCTCCAGAAAGCCTGCTCATGAACCAGGGATGGATCCTGATCCTACTGCCAGGGGGCCCCTTAAGCAGATCAAGCTACACAACTGTCTCACTTATGCAGAGGGCCTAGTCCATTCCTGTGGAGGCTCCACAGGTGTTGGTCTAAATTTCATGAGTTCCCACAGTTTGGTTTGGTTGTCTCTGTAGATTTCCCCATCATGGTCTTGATGCCCCTTGCTCATAGAATCCCTCTTCTTTCTTTTCAACTGGACTCCTGGTACTCAG
>CABHPQ010094860.1:26565-37978 GCA_902168405.1 Peromyscus aztecus | reverse complement strand
ATATAGTACAATATAACACTGATGTCAAGGAAATTATTCAAACAACTTGCTGTTTACAACTAGCTTAAATCCAGAGTTTCCTGAAATAAATTTTATACTTCTTTAAACTATGATGTTTTCAATAACAAAGACAATGTTCTTTATTCCCAAATAATAGAAGTTTAAGAATTGTAGAAAGTTTTACCAAAAATCTCTACTTCCAGATTTTAGAGTCTCATTTCAGAAACCAAACTAGTTCAGTAAGTATCTAGGTTAAGTGGATCTGTGATGATATAACACTGGGTGGTGGACTCAGTAGACAGGCTATGTTAAATTAGAAAGTTTTTCTCTGTGTGGCTGTTTAGAACAATACTATATAGTCATGTGAGTAAAAAATTAAAATTCATATGTACGAAATAAGTTACTAGTTACTGTAAGCCAGGCCATTGGTTCTTTATACTTCCTGTGACAAATTTAGTTAGGGCTTAAAATTACACTAAGAAAGTTATTTCAAGACAGCTAATTTTCATAGTCAAAATATGATAGTAATTTAGTGACAACTTTGATATCACAATCACACAGGTAAGTAGTTTGCATTATAATAAAAACTGGGATAACATATGCTTGCACTTTTCTTTGAGATAAGCTACGTTGCTCACAGTACGCAGTTGCTAGTTACTTTTATAGTTCGCCTAGTCTTCCTTAAGTTACTTTATGTAAATTTAACATTGAATATGGCAGGTAAATTTTGGTTTAAACAAGAGTTCCCGAGAGCATTTGATGAAAACAGGCAATGTTTCTTATAAAAAGACATAGTTATACTAATGCCAATTTCTCCCTTCAAAACAAAGGAAAACCGTCAGATTAAGAATTTTGCTTTCAGTCATCAAAGTGCCACATTTTGTGTTTTGACTGCAGTTAAATTTTGTGTCATTTTAAATGTTACAATGTAATTTATGTGTGGAAATTTTCTTCCCCATAAACTTGAAAGTCAAATATTTACTAATATTACTTCTTCAGCCATAAAATACTTCACAGAATCAATGAAGTATATGGATTTTTCATAATAAGCATTCTTTCAGATAGTATTTTCATAAATGATAGTCACAAATGATTATAAAATAGGCCTAAAAAGTTTAAAATGTAATATAATTTTCCTCTACAAGAAAAAGCCTTAGATGTATAAAATTACCCTCAGTTCTGCTTAGAGCAGGAATGTTTATTCAATTAAATTAGTTATTAAAGTCATTATTTGAATAAGATATTATTTAGTAATAATTATTAGTTTTAATTCTTTTCATGGCTGAGAACTGAACCCAGAGCCTTGCACTCTACCACTGAACTAAATCTGTACCCCTTGTTTTAGTTTGTTTATGAATCAGTTTTCCATATGTGTTACAATACAGTTCTTTATTGGGTCCACTGTACTTTACCTACACTGTTATTGCTTTTTTAAGCCGTGGGTTGATTTGAATGTTTACAAAGTGGTTAACCCTTGTGTTAGACTGTGGTCTTACAGTATATGAATACAAAGACGAACAAAGATCTAGCAAGTCAATGTTGATCGCTATGGGAATCTATAGATAACTACTCTGAATACCAGCCCTAAGCAGCAAAACATCCAAAATGGCAGACTTCAGAATAAGGTCAAAACCAGATGGGTTTAACCATACCTGTAACTGTTAACTTCTTAATAGTTAACTGTAGTTAAGATTTTTATCTCACTGCTACAAAAATGAAATGTTCTTTTTCCATTTGTGTTGTAGCTTTTGAGTGTACACAGAGAATCACTGGGTGGGACCAAAAGGCTATTGAAGCGCGGTCCCTGCAGGCCACTATTCTCGAGAATGAGCTGAAGCGCAGGTCAATCAAGAAACTGCGATTCCTGTGTACCCGTGGTGACAAGGTATAGTTTACAGCCTTCAGTAAAGCAAAACAAAACCAGGCATTGACAGTGATTAGACTTTCTGCTCATAATATTTAGGAATATATATTTTTTAAACTGGCAATTTAAAACTTTAAATTTTTAAATTTTTATTAATAAAAACAATTACCTTTTTGCAGCAAATAATATAATTTTGTTTCAAAAGAACCCTATTTTTAAAGTAAAAATCTCTAGTAATATCCTAGTTAAGCTTTGATATTTTATTTGGCATGAACTTTCATTATTTTTGATCCATAGTCATTTTCATTTTCATACAAAGCAATTTCAGAAATATAGGAGAGCAAATCTGCCTCCTTAGGATGATTTAAATATTTTGGTTTTAATTACCATAATTTAATTGCACATATCACTGACATTCATTGTGCTATTTCAGTACATGCCCTCCATGTGCACTAATCAGATCTCCCTTTATCTACCTTAGTCCCAGCATCATTCCTAATCTCTAGATAGATAGTTTTAGCTTTGATAGATGAAAGAAAACATTAATATTTTGTTTTTAGCTTATTTCAATTAACACAAGTTCTCTCGTTCTATGTATTTTGCTGCAAATGGATGATTTCGTCTTTAGGGGTTTTTGTTTTGGTTTTTGTCTATTCATTGGTTGATGGGTGCCTAGATTTACTCAAAAGTTATTGTGGATAGTGCTCCAATCACCATGGATATAAATATCTCTGGTAGGTTGGTACCCAAATTCTGTGGATACATACCAAGATATGAGAGCCAAAGAACATGGCAAGTTTATTAGGGTTGGTTTTTTGTTGTTGTCTTTTTTGTTTGTTTGGTTGGTTGGTTGATTTTTTTTTTGTGGATCTTTCATACTATTTTCCACAATCCGTATAATAATGCACTCCTACCAATAGTGTATAAGAAATCTTCTTTTGCCATCTCCTGACCAGTATTTCTTTGCTTTTTGAAAATCTTCTATTTCTAGCTTTCAGCATATTCCAAGAATAAAAGAAGGAAAAAGTACTTACATTTGTTGAATATATAATTATATGTTAGGCTTTATGCTTGCTATTTTAAAAGCTGTCTGAATTTATCTTCACAAGTAGGTATAATGATGACTATTTTACAGGAAAGAAAACTAAAATTGAGACTTGGAAATTGTCTGTGAAATTTGATCCATGTTAACTACTAAAAATAGCTAGATGGGAAAGTTCATCACCTAAGTTAATATTTTAAGAAGTAATACTTTGAAAAAATAATTTTAAAAGGATTAAGAATCATTACCAAGGATTACACAGACTTCAAATTAATAGAAGAGAAAGCAGGGCAAAATCACTGCATGTCAAGGAAAGGTGCCCAGTTTGGAATGTAATGCTAAGAACCAGGATTCGAGGTCAGAGAGTTTGGGGTTGCAGTTCTGGCTCTGTCGCCTAACAAGATGTGATAACCAGAGAATCTGAATTGATCTTTCCTATGTGTCTTTTTTCAGGGGGTGGGAGAATGCTGGGCATGGAACCTAGGACCTCACACATGCTATATAAACTCTGTACCATTGGGCCATTTCACCAACCATTGTTTTACCTTTTAAAAACTTAATCCCTTTATCTCTAAGATGGAACTATTAATAACTGTTTGGGGAACAAAGGTGAAACTCTTACATAATATGTATATAGTAAGCATCTTACAGAGTATCTGACACATGAAATGTGTTAAAGGTAGCTGGTTTGTTTTATGTTCATCATCATCATCATCATCATACCCTGCTAAGTTTAACTTCTCATGACATAAGAAAGCTTTGTCTTCCATTTGACACTTATGTCTGTGTTCTGTTTCAATTTTCTTTATTATGGAAGAATCCACATTTACACAACATGTTCCTCCCTGTCCCACTGGGTTTAACTCATTATACTAGGGAAAGGAAAAAAATGTTGCAATTCAATTATAATCTCAAAAAATAAAAACAAATTCATTCTAATTCAAATTGTCTTCCCTTTTAATACAAGGAAAAAAATTATTTTTTCTGTCACTTACCACTTCTGCTTATATTTAAGAAGTTATAGAACTTTTCTACTTTTTTATGATTTTCTATTTCAGTGAAATGAACTGAAATGAGTAGAAGATTTAATTCTCTTTCTTCCCTTCAAACTCTCCGGTATACTCCTCCCCATCATTCAAATTCATAGTCCCTTTTTCACTAATTTTTATTGCATGCATATATGTATATGCATATGTATTCCTAAATATAACCTGTTCAGTTCACATAATGTTACTTGTGTGTATGTATTGAGGGCTGATCTTTTGGCACTGGACAACTGATTGGTGTCCTCTTCCCTGGGGAAAAATACCTCTCCCACTTCCAGCTCCCAGCTTCCCTCAGTTGCCTGTAGTTCTTTATGTAGAGTGGAGGTCTTGTGGGATTTCCCCAGTCCAATTTGGCATGTCCATTGGTGTCATCTTTGCTCAGCTAAAGCAAAGTGTTGTTAACTAAAACTAATAAGGAACTTCAGCCCATGAAGACCACCTACAATAAATATTATATGGCAGTTGGTAGCTGCTAAGGAAAGGAGAATCATTATTCTTTGGAGAGGGCACTGGTAAGTTCCCATGATCTGTGAATGGCCTCACTCCTGTGCACATATGGTCAGCACTGATTGAACCCAGTGGGTTATAAATTTTAAAAAGAGAATATGGGAGGAAACATGTTGAAGGGGTGGGGGGACTGAAAAAGTGATCACGTGATCATAATTCATTGTGCAGTGTATGAAAGTCTCAAAGAATAAATTTTAAAAGTGAAAACAAAGCCAAATAATAAACTATATGAAATATAATTCTACAGACTATGGTGAAAAGATTACTTTGAAATACATAATTTAAATTCCAAACTAATCAAATTTATGTTCCTTAAAATTAGGAAAAGTTATTCAAAATAAGATGGTTTAATATTTTAATTACATCAAATTGTAGTTATAAACTGGTATGTAACTGTTTGTTTATTATCTAGCTAAAATGGATTAGAAACTCACTGATGATGTTTTTCTCTTATTTTTTTAAAGCTGTTCTTCACTTCTACACTGAACAATCACCACAGCCGGGTTTACTTTATGACCCTTGGAAAACTTGAAGAGCTCCACAAACATTATGCTGTTTAAACGGTTCCAGTGATTTACTACAACACTTACATCCATCACATACATGCCATTGCATCTTAACATTTCAGTTTTACCATTAGAAACACTTTAATCAGGCTTTTAATGTAGCACATAATAGTTTCAATGAGAAATGCAGCTTTATAAATAAAATTAACTATAGCAAGCTCTATGTACTCCAATGGTGTACAATATCTTTTGCACAAACTTTGTAACTTTTGTTACTGTGAATTCAAACATCACTCTTAGGACAGTTTGGACAGTATCTGTATTCAGATTTACAGCATGGAGTAAAGAAACCTGTTATAAATTCCAATTGACTTTCAAATGAATTGGCTCTAAATAAGCTTCTTCAAAAGAAAAAAAAAGTGAAGGTTAGATTAAGAAACAAAAACAATAAATTTTATAGCCCAGACTAAGGTTGAACAACCTGCATGCACAAGGAAAATTACAGTGATCAAGGGGGAAATGCCACCCGATTCTTTTTCACAATCATCCACAGTTGGAGACCAGTTGTGATTTTTTTCTGCCCCTGGTTAAACTGGTTTTCTCTATATAAGAAGAAAAGAAAACCTCAGATGTTTGGTTCCCCCTTCCTGAAGCTCCAAATATATGCAATAGCTGTTTTTACAATCTAGACAATCTAATCAACCAAACAATACTAGTTTGAATACAGGACTGAACTCCAATACACATGTACTGTAGAGAGTTTTTTTTTTTTTTAATACTTCAAAGTCGGCGTCAAATTCTGTCCCCATGATTGGGTGAGTTCTGAAGTCTAATATCAAGCCAATACTGTGACCATCAGACAGCATTGAATATTTTCCCAGTCCTACATTAAACTATATAAAATGCCCTTCCAGTTATTACACAAAGCAATGTTACAAAATGAAAAGAACATTGATAGCTAATACTTACATTTTCACGTTTTTATCACTGCAAACTGAGAAATTAATTAAATGATAGTCTCAAATTTAGTTATTTGTTATAGGTAAGTAAGACTTTAAAAAAATAACATTCGTTGTATACTAAAGTCTGCAAAATGTAGTGAAATTCATGCCAGTCCACACCCAAATATTTTATAGACGCCAAAAATAGGTGATATTTTCTCACCTATGGTAACTGCTACCTGGTAAGAAAACGTGATTTATACCTATCCATCCTCAATGTCATGGTTAGTTCTGGGGCAAGAGAAAAAACTCCAGAACCTACTACAAAGTATACCTCAATAAGTCCTCTAGTTCTGCTTCTAAAATATGAAGACTTTGCTAGTGGGATAATAATTTTTAAACTACCTGGTTAACCAAAACAGAAAGCAGCTGACTGTGTGTGATTTCCTGACAGTATATCATTTCCTGGAACCTTTGTGCCAGAAATGAAGATTTGGATTTTCCTTACGACTTCTCTCAAGAGTGTAGGAGCTCAGTGTTCAGCTTACAGGAGAACCTGAATCCACAAGTTAAATGTGATTCACATTTCTGTTACTGTGATCCTAAAACTGGCTTATCCTTGAGTGTTTACAATTCAAATTACTTTTTTAAAGCTCAGTAGTTACTTTACATAAACAAACTTTAATGTCAAATCAATACTTTAGAAGTAGTTTTCTTTAAAAAAAAAATTGTACACCAAAGGCCATGGGGAAATTGGTGCAGGTACCTCATCGCTGAGCAAATGGAGCTTGCTAGGTTTGAATTTCAGAAATTTTTCTCATTTAAAGTAGTATGTAGGAAAAGCCTTTTAAGAATTTTTTTTCTTAATATTTACTCAAAATTAAGCTTCTAATAAGTTTTATCTTAAAATCATATGTTGAAGGCAGTAATACATTTAAAAAATCTGTTTAGCAGCTCAACTCCCATTACTCTCTGTGGCAATCACTCCAGCAAGCATAGGAAAATAGCAAACAGAGTCTACAAAGTTACCCCACAGCAAGCACGCAGGAAAGATTACCAGTGCATTGCTGTGCTATGAAGGCTAATGTGGTAATGAAGAAAAGACATTCGGCACCTATCAAGTAAAAAGAAGCTTCAAGCATTGGGTGGCCAAGTATGAAAGAAGGAAATATTTGAAGTAGTTCATCGGTAATAAATGTCACTAATGAATATTTCCAACTTAGGTGTAAATCTGTGTGGGATCTCTATCGCCTTTGGCAGATGAATCGGGAAAAGTGGAACAACGTCATTTCATAGCCATTATACTTTGTAAGAGGAGAAATGACATATGCACTACACCTTGTAACAGCACCTAGAAGGCCCAGCACATCACAGATGTGTGGAGAGGCACCCCTGAAACCCGGTGCAACTACAAGTATGGTTTGAAGCTTACACATTTTGGCAGGTTATGAGCAGCACTGGTGAAAGTATGGTTTAATTTCATGGTGATTTAGTTTTTTTTTTTTATTACCAAAGCACCTGTAATAAAAGATATAATGTGAAATGTTTGAAAACTAGAAAACGCTAAAAAGGATAGGGCTGATAACAAAACTTCTCAATAAATGACTTAGTTTAAACAAAGAAAGATGCTAAGAGCAAAGAGCAAGAGGTAAAAATCATCAAAGAACTACAATAAGCAAAACACTATTTCCCATACATACCCATCCCTTCACCCAAACAGAATGCAGAAGATTATTCTGCCATGATTCATTTATTGGAGGGCTGGACAGATAGCTAGGTCAGTAAAGCCCATGCCCTATGGCTCTAAATTCAGTCCCCAGAAATCACATAAAAATTCCAGCCCCCATGCTGAAGAAGGGTAGACAAGTAGATCTCTGGAGCTTGCTTGCCAGCTAGTCGAAACTAACTGGCCAATGAGAGACCCTGTCTCCAAACAGGTGGATGGCATTCCTGAGGATGACACTGGATGTTATCCTCTGCTTTCTCTCTCTCTCTCTCTCTCTCTCTCTCTCTCTCTCTCTCTCCCTCCCTCCCTCTCTCCCTCTCCCTCTCTCTCTTTCTCTCTCTCCCTCCCTCTCTCTCCCTCTCTCTCTCTCTCCCTCCCTCTCTCTCTCCATTCCTCCCTCCTTCCCCCCTCCCTCTCCCCTCTCCTCTTTTCTTCTCCCTCCCTCTTTTCCTCCTTCCCTTCCCTCCCTCCTCCCCTCCCTCCCTACTTCTCTCTGTCTCCCTTTCCATCACAAACATATACACAAGGACACACATACACATGCATACACAGGCACACACACACATACAAACACACACAAAACACAATTCATTCATCTGAGACAGTCTCCATAAGATAAGGAATAATGCCACACACTCTCAGTGGGATCTTTTAAGTACTTTTTGATTTGTTTCAAGTTATGTGCCTGTTTGAATCACTTATATTCAATTTGTATGGAGTTAATTTTTGAAACTAATTGTTTGATCAAAAACTCTGTGATGTATCATTGTTTGGCTTCTTAAATAAAAATTTGCAGTTATTGATTTGTATCATTATTGAAATACACAAGCATGGTGTCTTGGAATTTGGGCTCATTAGAGGAATAATATCTTTAAAATAGGTAAGAATCTACCTATTAGAGGATATTCGAGGGTCTCTCTGTTGTATGGTTCTGGTCAAGGAAAGGTGTATTTATCTACTAAGAGCTCTTTCTATAGACTGGGGATACAAGCCAGTAAAGACTTTGTCATTCAAACACGGAAGTGTCAATGTGGAGTACTGAAGTAATGGTAAAACTGTTACAAGCCCAGCACTGGGGGAGGGGGTGACAAGTGGATTCCTGGAGCTTGCTGGCCAGCCACTGTAGCCAAATCAGAGCTTCTGATTCAATAAGACAAAAAATAAGGTGGCAAGCAACTGAGGAAGATGTCCAATGATTATCTATGCCCTCCAAGTGTACATGAACATATATAGGGAACATACACATGCACACACAATATCTAGCAAAATTGCTCTGAGGCTACACCTGTGAAAATAGAAACTAATAACGTTTCCTCTAGATATGCAGAACATATAGACATAGAATCAAATAGGATAGAGTATGACACATTTTGGGTACACATGGAACACTGTGGTGGACACATAGGTATCTCAGAGTCATTCAGTATGGGTAAACCCAAGCAAATGTCAGTACTACCTTCCTTCATATCCTACCCCAGGATCATCATGTCTGGTGGAGAATGAAAAGTAGGAACCTTATCCAAAGAGGAGAGTACATATTTATAGTTTATTAGCAATGAAAGGGGGGGTTGTAAAAGCTGATAACAGAAAATAGAAGAGAGCATAAACATGGCATTGTCACATGTTAGTTATAGTCAGAAACATATCAACCTGATTCCAAATAATAGTTCCAAAAGAAATAAAATGAATTCTTGATTTATGTTTTCAGAAGCTGGTCAATACGGTTGATAAATGAAAAACCAGATTTGGAGATGTCTTATGGCTTTACCACCCATATGCTAAAATTCCTCATTTGGTCACAGGGAAAATGTTCAATAAATGCATGAAATAAAGGAAAATTAGGGGCTTCGGCAGTGGGAGGCTGAGCTTATTCTGCATGCTATTTTATTTGCAACCACTTGAAATTCAGAAATTCATTTGTTGTTTATTCCAAGTATCATCTGATCCAGTGGTTGCATGAATATGGCTCATTTTGGTTCATTTCAAAAGATCCTCACAAACTTGCAATTTAAAGATAAGTCAACAAAATAATCTTTGTAATTTATTATTTACCTTGAAAAGAAACACAAGGCTCATGGGCAATGACAAAGTTTTCTTAGTTACATCAAACATCACAAAAATAAGACATTTACTTTCTGGTTTTATACAAACATTTGTGTGTGGTTCTTTTTTTTACAAATTATATTGTATCATCCTGAGATGTGTTTAAAGGTCTTGAAAAGTTTTCAATATGATTTTGAATATGTCTTCATCCACAAATGTTATGTTACTATAAACTAATATATCCCATGCATTCATTGAAGGTAAATTATTTTTAGGGAGGAAGCCAATAAAACAAGCATTCCATACCAGAAAGATGAGTCTCTCAAGTTGAAATAGCATTCAACATAATGGAGTTCAAAACTAATTGAATTACCAAAATGTAAAGTTCTTTTCCATAGGTAAAGTTAAAATTATATGACAAGCTGGGAAAATATGGGCTACATTTGATACTGCTCCACTAGTCTGTTGTCTACACTCATCCAAATAAATACTTGATTCCTTGAAGTGGCTTTGGGGTTTCCTGGGCATGAGTATCCATGAGAGTCTCTGGGCTAGGTTCCCAAACACCTTGGATCACATACAAATGGCCTACCTCCTCCCTGGGTAGTGTGAACATATGGATTACTGCTGCTTTGCAAACTGTAGTTCCTCTTATCCTATCTCACTCCCAATGAAGCTTTCTCCAATAAACCCTTTAATTCTGTCTGTACGCCATCCCCTCTCATGTATAATCAATTACCTCTTTCCATTCACTTTTAAGAATGACCTAATATAGTCATGTCAACCAACTTAGACTTTTAAAAATAGTTTCATTCATGTTCCTCTAATAACCCCTTTAAGATTTTTAGGTAACTCTCCATGAGCTGTGTTGTGTTACTTAGCCTAGGGAAAATGAATAAACATATATCCATTCCACATAGGACCTCAGTGACAGATCATGGGAATGATTACACCCAAGTACAGCTTGATGAATCATTGGCTGTAGCCAGAAGATTTCTCCAGTCCCACCCAGCCTCACGGCCCTGCAACTGCTTATAAAATAATAACTCAGAGGCTTATATTAATTACAAACTGTATGGTCAATGACTTAAGATTCTTGCTAGCTAACTCTATCATCTTAAATTAACCCATTTCTATTCATCTATGTTTTGCGACATGGCTGTGGCATTACCAGTCTGCTGGCATGTTGCTCCCTGAGTGCCGGGCTGGTGTCTTTCTCTCTCCTGTCCTTCCTTCTCTCCATATATCTGCTTGGATTTCCCACCTGCTTCTAAGCTGCCATAGGCCAATGCAGCTTTATTTATCAACCAATCAGAGCAACACATATTCACAGCATACAGAAAGACATCCCACAGCACTTCCCCTTTTCTGTCTAATCAAAAAGGAAGATTTTAATTCTAACATAGTAAAATTATATATAACAAAATAGTTATCAATCAAAAATTATAGTTACAATATCTAGTCTACCAGTTATACCACTCTTAGGCATATACCCAAGGAATGTTCAGTCTTAGCAGAAGGACACATGCTCAACTATGTTCATATCAGCATTATTCATAATAGCAAGAACCTGGAAACAACCTAGATGTCCCTCAACTGAAGAATGGATAAAGAAAATATGGCACATATATACAATGGAGTACTACTCAGCAGGAAAAAACAATGATATCATGAAATTTGCAGGCAAATGGATGGATCTAGAAAATATCATCTTGAGTGAGGTAACCCAGATTCAGAA